>JANAVB010042015.1:5059703-5188887 GCA_029216955.1 Iris pallida
TGTGAAGAGGTATTCTTCTATCAAGCCTTTGATTACAATCACTCAGAAACTTCTAGACCGTACGTACTGGCAAATCGACTAGAGGATTAACTGGCTTGGGATCTGAAAATTAAAGCTCGAGAAAAACTTTTGGAAGACTGAAAGCTTTAAGTAGAGAAGATTGAAAGTGAAATGAATGAGTTAAAATGATCGAAAACCTTCTCTACTTATAGGAGTTCCTAAGACAGAATTCTGGCAGAATTCGGGCAGAATTCGGGCAGAACTCGATGAGCAAACTCAGTCAAATTCGCAACTGCAGGAGGACCAGTTCCAAGGAATTCAAAAACAAAACGGCCACTAACCGAACTCTGGCCGAACTTTGGCCGAACTCTGGCCGAGTTCTGTCAGGGTTGGGTTAGGGTTTTTCAAAATAGATTTTGGGGAATTTTGAAAACCTTTTGGAGCTTTTGTAAATACGAATGTTTTTCAAAACTAAGGACATTTTAAAAATATTTTGAAATCATTTTGGAATAGCCTATTTGCCAGTACGACTCGGTGTACAAAGTATTTCTAGACTCAATAAAATAAAAGATTATATTGCTCAAAGAAATACAGACTCGAACAGGCAAACAACGCTTCGGTCTTGAACTAAGTAGATAGCCATTCTTGAGTATGTCCAAGAGTCCGAGATATCCTGACTAGCTCCATATCGAGACAGAGTTTGATCAATTATTAAAATTAGTTTGACCATATGACCAATGGGCCAACACCTACTCTGGTTCTTGCTCATCTGCTGCTAGGGCAAAAGCTCGCCCGGTCTTCTGCTGGTGTTGTCCGAACTGTTGTTGCTGAGTGGGTAGGGGAGCTCTTTGCTGAGTTGCTCCAGTCCGGTGGACTGACGAGGGGCAGTCATTCACTTGGTGGGTGGCAGACCCACAGACTAGACAGTGTCCTAGCCTCTTCCTGCATATGTTCGACTGATGTCTGGCCTCTTGTAAAAATCACAGACAGGGATCTGCTTCTGATGCGCGCGTTATTGGTCCTTGTCTGATGGTGCTGCTGCTGATGGTGCGAAGGCCTGTTGTTGTTGTTGGGCCTCTTCTGGTTACCCTGGAAGTTGCTAGTTCTAGGATACTCCCTCTTTGAACGAGAAGGCTAGCTCTTCTCCACGTCCTGAGCTCGTATCAGAATCTTCTCATATATCTTGGCGCCCCTGCGATCACAGGGGTACGAATTTCTTCCTTAGTCCATACCTGAATCTTTTAGCACGATCCTTGGGGTCAGCAACCAAGTTCTGGGCAAAGCGGCTAAGTCGGCCGAACTCTGCCGTACTCTCCAACTGTCATGTTCCCTTGCTTCAGGTCCTGGAACTGTCTTTCCATCTCCCGCATATCCGATGTTGGAAAGAACTTCCTGCGGAACAACCTCTTGAAAGTGTCCCAGTCAAGCTGCTTGTCCTGGAGTCGGGGTTCATTACGATACCAGGTGCTTGCCACATCTTGCAGCTGGAGTCCTACTGCTTCGGTCTTGAGGTCCTCTGGGAGTCGAGCGACGCTCAAGGACGCTCCATGCTGTCTAGCCATTCATCGGCGTAGATGATACCCTCAGTCCCTTCGAAAGGTCGAGGGCCCTGCTTCTTGAAACTCTCTATATCTCCGACCTTCATGTAATAATACGCCTCTAATCAAAAGAATGGCCTTAATGATATATAACTTAACTCTTGAATTTATGTTTACCTTGGCAGGTCGTGGCTCCAATGAAGTGGTTCCTCCTCTCTCGAGGGCAGCCATAGCCACATTGTGGGAATCTCCATGCCTTCTATCATGATCGCGGTCTGCTCGCGATGAGCTTCAGCTTAGGCTGCAGTCTGTTCTCGATGAGCTTCTGCTTGGGCTCTCTGTGCTTCAAGCACTCCTCGTAGCATGCCCACTAGAACGGTGGGATCTACGGGCACTGGTGGGGCAGCTGGTGCGGGCACCGCAGGGGACTGCGGCTCAGTCCGAGGAAGTGCCGGTTCTGCCGTTTGTGCTGTAGTAGCATAAACGGGACGTGTACTGGTGCAGCATGGGGACGGTCAGTCAGCTGCAAGGGAGGTGGGTCCCGACGTGCTTGAGGAGGTAGGATGTGATTAGTATATGAACCTCATCTTCAGCAGGGCCGGAACGGGTAGTCTTTTTTGGCCATACTTTGGAAGGTTTAGGGTACAAACATAAGCAAGGTATCCTACCAGTCTATAATCAAACAAAAATATTTATATATATAACTCGGACCTATGTTGTGACAAATCAATGTTCTAGTGTTCTAATTGTTTCTAGGTATGTTTTCCTAAGTTGTTGTTTTCGACCTGCATGGGCCACCACTAAAAACATGTCACGACCCGATCCCAAATAATTAGGTCAAACCGGATCATGCCCAGCATGCACCGTTGTGAGACGGCGGCAGTAAGCTGTTCCATTAGCAGGTAATCACAACAACATCTATACATTTGTCACAACTGAATATTCGGGAAATTTAAAACTTTATTTAACATTTGACAATACAACTGGAAAGTAAAAGAACTGAAATGAATGCTGAATTCAAATTAACAAAACTCTAGAAACAACAAATCTGGAAACAGGAAAAATCTAGCTAAGCGTTCGGCTCATCGGCCTCAGGTCCTGTGTCCTCCAGTGGGGACTCTGGCAACACCACAGGGTACAGAACCGGGTCATAATAGTGTTGTATAACAGCTCAGCATCCTCAAAATCCCCTAAAAATGTTATCTCCAGTCAGGAGGGAGCAAAGTACAATTCATGATAATCCAACAATTAAAATATAATAGAGTTATGCACTTTTAAACAATTTGAAATAAACAGTCTCCAGCAGTTAAAATATTATGATGTGAATAGGCAATGAATATGATCGGATTGGGTTGTACAGTTGTATCCTATTGATACGATATGGCTTATCCCCTGTGTATGAGGGGTAAGCTAATACATCATTATACTACTTTGGATGTGGTCATACTCATTACACTACTCCCCGGTACCCAACAGTCAATCAGTCAATGCTCTCAAAGAGAGTTCCGTGTTGCATCGTGGTTTAAACTTGCAATAAAACGATTACTAAATAATTGTAAACTAACACAAATGTACTTGCCTTTGTTTACGACTGGAAATGATGTTGGTTTCGGAAAGATGCTAGGTTCGTCTCGAGATCCTACAGTTGGAGAACTTGACTTAGAACCATTATGAGAGCAATCTAGGTGTGCTAGTTGCAATTTCTAGTAGCAGGTCCTAGTCAAGTTTTAAGTTGTTTATTCTACTGCTAACGGTTTACGACGCGTGCTACGTTGGTTCTCATTTAGTTGGATAGCCAGTTTCTGGTTTTACTTGGAAAAATTGTCGTTACGGTTAATTCGCACAACTTTGTATTTTTAATATTATACGTATAAAATTACAATTTCTTTCAATGATAAAACGTGAGTTTTGTTAACTACCAATATTTATTCAAGTTATTATATCGTGAAAAAACTTATTAATTTATAAAATATTCATTAGCCATTATGTAACTAAGTGCCTAATTACGAAGAATAAAACCAACCAGAAAATAAGGAAAAATCCTAATCTACACAATACAAGTCCACAGCGAAAAAAGTAGAAAACTGGGCTTATGCCCTTACAAACTTTACATAAATTAAATAAATTTAGAGTTTGCTGGTGAGTTCTGAACGCCGGGAAGCGGTCCGTTCAGAAGGCCGAGGCCCTGCACTCAAAATACTATAAACCAGTAGCAAGTTCCAAATTATATTTAAAAAATATGAAAATAAAGTAAGTCTCAGACTCGGTCCAATCGTCACTAATTGTTGCTAATGCCTCAACGTCCGGGTAAAACCGGTTTCGTTTGCATTTCGCTAGGGCCCACGGACCGGTATGGTCGTCGCCCAAAAATTCGTTTTAATAAAATAATTTCTAAAAACCGATTTGAAATTCTTTATAAAGTTTTAATTTGGGCAGCATTTCCTCTATCTTCGGGACAACCCAAAACTGGAAAAATGCGCCAAAACACCCATAATAAAAGTCCCAAACCAGGGAACACCCAGAAATTAACTTCCAAACCATTTTACACAAAAAAATTAACTTCACAGAATAATTTCCGAAGCTTAATCGGAACCCGAAATATAATCGAAATCCCGAAATGAAATCGGAAACCACAGCACCCAAAAATCCAGAAAACACACTTCGAAAAATCCAAAATAACCACAGAACATCATAGAAACGTCTCCGAAAAATCCGAAGTCACTACGTCAACCTAAAACTGAATTCCGGGAGGGAATCGGGGACCAATTTCATCATCGACTACCGAAAATGGAATGGGACCGGAATTATACCTTGGGTTGCTCGGCTAGAGCTCTCAGATGTAGATATAGAAAAATAAACGGGGACAGCAGGTCAAAAAACCTGCGGACAGCGCTGGACAGCGCTGTTCAGATCAGCGGGGCACGGGCTCGCGGGAACCGGAGCAGAGGGGAACGACCGAAGCGGGACAGCGGAGGAGGCCGGCGGCGGGCGCTGGAGGCGGGCCGAGAGGGGGCGCGAAATGGCGCGAGGCCGGCAGGGGGTGCGGCTACGGGCGGCTGGACGAGCCGGGGCGGCACTCGGGGTCGGCCGCGGGCTAGGGCACGGGTGGGGAGGTGCCGAGCGGGGTGGCCGGCTGGGGTCGCCGGAGCTCGCGCAGGGAGCGTACGGCAGGGGGGGGACCGGCTGGGCGTCGTGGTCGGGCACGGGCCGAGAGGGCAGCGCTGGAGTGGACCGCACGCGGGGCTCGGCGCTGGAGCGGGCGGCGGAGAGGGGATCGGCTGGGGAGCTCTTCTAGATGAGGGGTTGGGTTCTGGAAAAAAAATGGAGTGAGGAAGAGAGTGGGAGAGAGAGAATTTTAAAGAGGAGGGTGGAGGAGAATGGGGGTTCTGTGGAGTGAAATGAGAGAAGGAGAGGAAAGAAGGGAAGAAACGTGAGGGCTTTTGTCATGTCGTGGGACTCGGTCACAGGGGTGACCGGGTCCGGAACGGGTCGGGTTTCGGGTAGAATAGGATTTTAATTAATTATTATTATTATTTTTTATCTAGCAAATAAATACAATAAATTTATTAATAACATTATTCTGACTTGGGATGGGTTCGAGCTGGGACCGGGACCGGGAACCAGGTTCGAGACGGGCTAACAATCAAAAATCCATGTTACTAATATTTTGAAAATAGTTTCAATCCCGAAATAAAAAAAAATAATACTACAAACAATAATAATCACCAATAATAATTAGCTAAACCCAGGAAGTGGGTTTCACAATCCATTCCAATCCTCAGGCATTTTTAAATATTATAATCAAACTTTTCATGTACGCTATCATTCCGTCGTGCTAACTTTTCGTATATGATCCGTATCAATTTTCTCGATCAAGTCATTCGTACACCCTAACTTTTTCTCAATTCGATTTCACCTACTCAATCATATTGTATTTCATACTCGCGCAATCACTATCCCTTGCGGTCATCTCTAATTTGTTTGAATCGATTCGTCCTTATCTTCAAGACTACAACTTATTCAATGATACTCAATCTACGACTTTGTATAACGCGACGCTTGCTAATAGACACTGTAGAAGCATGGAAAATACTAAGGAAAGATCCATGCGGGCAGGAAACTCCATACGGCTTAGGAAGCCCATGCAGCTCACAGATTCATGTGGCACGAAAGATCCATGCGGCCAGGAAACTCCATGCGGCTCAGGAAGCCCATGGCTCACAGATTCATGCGGTACGAGGGACTATGCGGCTCAAGACGTCCTATGCGGCTCAGAACAGAAGACACGTGGCTTGCAAAACAGTTCTCCCTTCCTGTATTAATTACTTTGACGGGCTGAAACTCTGAAAAAGTGGCAGCCCTGACACAAAAGAGGTAATTATGACTCTGTCATAATGACAGACCCCTAGGGAAGTGAAGGAGATCTCTGACACAATCCCCCGAGATCCAGAGGATGCCACGTGGCCCTGACACGTGGACAGTCATATGCGGCTCGAGCGAAGACTCCCCATACGGTTCAGGATGAAGCTGTCTTATGCGGCTCAGGCAGAAACATCTCATGCGACTCAAGCAGAGGCCCCCATGCGGCTCACAAGGATCATCTCCATGCGGCTCATTACCCATTATGCGGCTCAAATTATCATATAGTTCGAAGGTTCGGGGGGCAACTCCCCAAGCAGACCCGACACGTGGCCAGTTTTATGCGGCTCCATCCTTATGCGGCTCAACCCTTATGCGGCTCAACCCTCTTCAGCGGTTCTCAGGACACGTGTCATAAAGCCAATCAATTTCCAGATTTACTGCAATCAAAGATTGGGTCAAATCCTAATAATCTGGGACATGTGGCAGGAGAATAAATTAAATTTATTCATTCAGATTCGCAGACATCAGCAGATCATCATCGTGGAGATTTATTCTAATCAGCATTAATTATGATAGGATTTGGTGCAATCTACACTAAATGGCCCAGATCCATTACACTCAAATTAATGGCCCAGATTGATCGATCAACAGGGCGCCGCCACTTTGAAGGGCAATCATTGTGAACCCTAATGAGGTCCCCATTCTTATAAATAGCAGGGTGCCATTCCTTGCAACACAGACACACACAGAGAGAGATACGCACATATACATACAGAAAGGAGCACTTTTCGAGATCAGAGAGAGAGCACCAGAATACTTGGAGAGAAAAAGCAGAGAGAGAGCAAAGAGAGCATTTCTTCAAACGCCAAGCAATCTTCTGGAGTCAAGGCTGCGTACCGATCGTCCAAGGAGTAAGGCAGAGCTGCCGTCGCTTTCCCGAGCCTCTATCGTCACCCCCCAGAATCTAAAATAAACAATTGTACTTAGACTGTGTACCTAGATTTTCGTCCCTAGGCTTTCTTTGTACAAGCGAGTTTGTAACGTGAAGTAAAAGTCCAGTCCTCCGATAATTGTTCTGCTTTTATATTCATGGCAAACACGATGGCGACTCTGCTAGGGACAAACTTCTCCACGGCTGAGGAGTTGGTGACGCAGTCGGATGCAGCCAAGCTTGGCTCCACGCAACAGAAGATGGTCGTCCGTTTCGACCAACAGGCGTTTGAAGAGATGCTCTCTGAAGAAGTGTTGGCCCGATCCAGAAGCGAACCCGCACAAGGAAAGCTCGCTGCGAGTGGAGGCCAAAATCCTTCTCTCCTCCACAAGCTCTGGACGGGGTACTCTCTACTACCCAAGACGGCGAGGGCAATTCTCATACGGCTCCACTTCGAGCCATAGAGAACTCTGCTGTCCCCAAGTCCGACAGAGGATAGCATTACGATACCGGACTTGCAGGGACAAAGAGCGACTCTATGCGCCCAAGAAGAAGCCGAGCACTCCTGTGGCCGAATCTGCCAACCACATACAGGAGGCTCAGGCGGGTGGATCCACCAGCCGCATGAAGAAAATCCATGCGGCCAGATCATCCAGCCGAATAAAGAAGACTCATGCGGCTGAGACTCCCAGCCGTATGAAGAAAGCCTATGCGGCTACGTCTGCCAGCCGCATACAGACCACCGATGACAGCCGTATAACGCCTACTCAACGCGGCTCTGTCTTCGACCGCCTCTCGTACGGTCCTGATCTCTTGTGCTCCCAAGAAGATATGTCTGACTCTCTCCAGTATCACTTAGACTCTTCCTACTATGTGCCCTTACGCACTAGAGCGAAGAAGTCTAAAGCAGCGCGAACCTGGCGAGTTCGGTCCGCTGATCTGACCTCTGACCATCCGAGCGTTCCGCATACGCCTCGGATGGGAAGTTGTACATAACCACTCGAGTCCAGCCCCCGGCGGCAGATGGACAGAGAGGTTCGCGAAAGTCTCCCAAAATCCCGGGAGCAAACATGGTCGATCCAGACCCGTCTGACTTACGTGAAGCCGTCCACAAACGCAAGGAAAGAGAAGATGCATCAGGGTGCAAAGAGTCCTCCCACGGACGTCATTGCACCCAAGTCATCGTCAACTGCTGCAATAATGCGACGGTGCGAGAAGACCGGCAGTCCGTCTTTCAAAGACTGTAACAGCCGTCTTCAGGAGACGAGGCGCTTCCGTCGTCTCCTGCAACTCTGCTCAGAAAGTCCCTACTGATGGGAGAGGAAAGAAGACAAATATTCCCAACCCGAAGATTTCAACCACTTCGACTAAAAGACTGTCGTCTAAGCGGGTGCCCACCATCGGAGTTTTCCAAGGCACCCGTTCTAAGACGAAATCTGCTACAATGGGAGATTCGTCGTCCACAATGCTGGGGGTTGCTGGAACTGGGGGTAGCACTCCTCCGAACCTTCACGACAACCCGATATTCCAAGAAGACGAGCCGGGGGAAACAACTCTCCCATTAGATGCAGCAAACCCCGACGTCTCTGAGGACGTCCACAACTCCCAAGACGAGACGAACTCGGAATCTGGGGGTACCGCTCCTTCCGAATCTGAACCAGAAAGAACATACCCACGTACCCCGATGACTTCTCACTACAAGGGTATGATTCGGAGGGCGCTTCCTCCACCGCTCCGTCCATCTTCCTCACGTAAAGACGGTATTCATGACAGACAACAGCCAAGGTGGTTCCAGTGATCGCCAATGCATCGACATGCTCGAAGCCATATTGCTTGCCTTGGTCAAGTCTATAGACGAGATCAAAGCGGCCCTTCCAACTCTGCAAGGAGGGACGCCTGGCCAAAAAGCGCGGGTCCACGGTCAATGTGGACTCTAATTCAGCAGCACCGAACCTGGACAACAATCCTCCTGAAGTAACGGCCCCCACCGCTGTGGAGGAGGCCCGCGAAGCAAGAAGAGAGGTCCAGGAGCTCCGAGCCATGTTTCACGCTCAAGAAAACTCTCAAGACCTCAGAATACGGCAACCATACCCTGCTGAATGGAGGGATGTCCCCTTTCCACCAAGATATAAGCCATTCAACATCAATCCGTATGATGGCGAGACCTCCGCAAGTCGGTACATCACTTACTTCGAGGTCACCACCGACTATCTGTCCCATGACGATGCCATCCTCACACGATTATTCATCGGGGCATTGGAAGGAGTCGCCTTCGACTGGTATCGCAATCTGTCGGACAACTGCATCTACTCATTCGTCGGCTTCAAGCGCATGTTCTTAGAAAGATTCTATGAAGTAGGGCAGGACATACTATGTCCACCCTCATGGACGTCGTCCAAGGGAAGAAAGAGCTCACGAGGAACTACAATGAGCGGTTTCGCCAAACCGTAATGAAGCTGTCGTCTAGAAATCCAGATTCCTCCTTGATTGAAATTTGCCAAAAGAGACTACTTCCAACAATCAGTCTCTGGATGGGCGAAAGTCAATTCAAGGACTGGAAGACGTTTATCATCAGTGCCACGAGCGCCGAAGAACGACTGAAGAAGGCTCGCCAACTGGGATTGCACATCTCGGAGGGAGAGAACAAGGGCAAGCGTCCTTACACCAACAACGACAATGGGGTAGCTCCACCACAATCGAGACAACAAGGGCAAGCAGGCTATGGTGGCCGATACAGCACAGAAACCTGAGCCAAAGCCGACAGACAAATAATGGCCGCAAATCACTTACTCCTTCGAAGACGGTCACGTCAAGCCCATCTTAGACATGCTCATACAAGGAGACAGAATTCAGCTTCTCCACCAAGACGGGAACCGCGGCCGGCAGAGATGGAGAACCCAAAATACTGCCATTATCACCGCTACGTCCACCATGCTACACATAACTGCTACCAGCTAAAACGGTATATCCAAAACCTCATCGATTCGAATACTCTGGCTATCGATTTTGAAGAGGTAACCGTGGCAGCCAACATGGTGTCGGTACAATTCGGCAGCTTCCTTCTGACGGAGACTCAAGACGGTGTGGTCCCCGTCCCTTTGGCGACAATGGAGATTGCTAATCTTCCACCTCCCCAAGATCAGGATGCTGGTCTATTGCCTCTCACCACATCACGAGGGGAAATCATGTGGGTTCATCCAGACTTGGTATCTGAAGTGACTCAGCCCACGCCATCTTCTACTGGCAAGAAGAAGAGTAGAAAAGTCAGATCCTGCCGCACAATCTCGGCAGATATCGAAGAAGCTACAGCTGTCCTCACTCGGTCTAGGGCACAATCCCAACCTGCGGCTGACAACCCGGCTGAAGATCATTAGCCCACTATAACTGACGCTCCGGGACCGGCTCAGCCTCCGACGACCGACAAGCCTAGGCCGAGGGAGACTCGTTTTGACAAATCCCTCCGAAAAGAGACACCACAGGGGCTGGAGAGGCCCTACAACTTCGACATCTTGGCACAATTGGCCAACACATCGGCCAAATTGTCATTATACGAGCTTCTAAGACTCTCAAAGGATGTTCGTGCGGCTATGAGCGATGCACTCCAAAATGTCGACGCATACCTGGCTCAGGTCAACCTCACGGAAGAGAACCCGTCTGCAGATCTCCAAGACAGCGTGCACAGGAGCGATGCCCAATATTGTCTTCACTGCAGGACATGCTCATCAAAACCAACCTGCATGATCGCCGCTATACTACACCGGATACGTCGGCGACGTAAAGGTGGATCGAATGCACATCGATCCTGGCTCTTCCATAAGCATTATCCCGAAGGGTCTGCTACATCATCTCGTATCCCAATGCATCGCCTCACGCCTACAAGCACCGCCATCAGCGGTTTCAATTCGGGCAGGAGCTACCCAATTGGGAAGATTCGTCTGAAGTGTCAGATTGGCGATCTCCAATCCGAAGTCACCTGCTACGTCATAGATGCAGATACTTCGTACAACATCCTCTTGGGGCGCCCATGGATACACGACTATATGATCGTGCCTTCCATGCTGCACCAATGCTTCAAATATGTCGACAAGCACGACTTCGTAAGGACGGAATTTGATATCGATCCCTTCAAAGGGGTCGAATCCTACTATTCAGACTCCTGTCTGTACGAACAGTCGAAGAAACATCTTGGTGAAGGAGATGTACAAGCTCGTACCGAGACAGCCACAGGATCAGAAGAACCTCTGACGATCCATCTCCAAGCTCGCAAACCCGGTAAGTCTGCACCCCTTACGCCACTCTGCGTAAGGACGCAATCAGCCTCTCAGCACAAGAAGAGCAGATGATAATCCGGCTGCCAAGGTCTGGCCAAGTACCAAGACCCACCACAGAGTCACTGACAATCAGGCTGCCAAGAATCGGCCAGCTGCAAACGGAGAAGCTTAATCCCTCAGACAAGCCAATGACGATACGCCTTCCCAAGAAGGGTCATCACCCGATGCAAGGTCTGAAACTTCTAGCGAACCAACTACTCCCCGCCCGACATCAAGCACCAGGGGGGGTCTAGTCTGCCAACAACTTTCGTTCTACTCCCTCAGCTGAACCTCTGACGATCAAGCTGCCCAGGTCGTCCTCTCAGTCTTCATTTACGCAGGGGGTAGCCGAAGAGGAACCGGAGTTAGCCAAGTATGTGGCTGCCCACACTGATTTTCCCTCCGAGAATGTAATCCCCCTAGAAAAGATACCTTACTTCATCAATAAAGGGCTATCTTTGAACTACCTCGAGCTTAATAAGCTTTATACGATATGCTATGGAACACGGTATAGGCACTCACCTACATACACAGGTGACAAATGTGTACGCCGCGATCCAGCTTACTCCCGTAGAAGACACTTACCGCATAATCGGGAGGGGACCATACAATCATCTTCGGCCGGAAGGACGATCCGCAGTCCTTTACCGTAGAAGAAGTCAACCTTGAATCAGATGCCGGAAGACTGCCCCTGTATCTTTATAGCCCCCAATCCAAACATCTCATGCAGAAACAAGGGTATGATCTGGAGACAACGCCAGGCTTGAACTACGGTACCGGACGACGACTACCTTTAAAGCCACCGGTCCCGGCTAACAAATCGTGGGACTATTATAGCAAGACTCGATGTGGGTTAGGGTATGTTACATCCACGACGACTCCTGAGAGTTCAGATGAAAAATGCGACTGGCATTCAACCGGGTCACCAACTTCTGACTCAGATACCAGCATCGGAGACATATTCAGACAAGTCTTGTCAGTCAACATGGCATTCGCCGACGCTTATGAAGAAGACGAAGACATTCCTGAAATCCTCAAACTAGAGCCATGGGCCCAACAGTTGGATGCACAATGGGAAAAGCGGTTCGATCTGAGAGAACCTCCTACTGAAGATGAGGTTATGCAGGTCGACCTCGGCAGCGAATCTTCTCCAAAACCAATTTTTGTCAGTAAAAGCCTAACAGACGAAGAGCGAGAATCGCTGTTGGAACTTGTCAAAGAATATATCGACGTTCGCTTGGAGCTATGAGGACATGCCGGGGTTAAATCCTGATATTGCTCTTCACAAACTTAACATTCGGCCGGATGCAAAGCCAGTCAAGCAACAACAGCGACGCTTCCGCCCAGGCATCATGGATGCGATCGAAGCCGAAGTCAAAAACTGATAGCCAGCGACTTCATTGTGAGGAGCAACATCATGACTGGGTCGCCAACATAGTACCCATCCTCAAAAGAATGAGAGATTCGAATCTGCATCGACTTCCGCAATCTGAACGAGGCATGCCCCAAAGATGAATTCTCTCTTCCTATCACAGACTCATGATTGACAACACTTGCGGCTTCGAACGTATGTCATTCATGGTGGCTTCTCAGGATACAACAAATCAAGATGTCTCCTGACGACGAAAAGTACATCATTCCGAACACCGATTGGCACATATTGCTACACAGTCATGCCTTTCGGTTTAAAGAATACTGGCGCCACATATCAAAGAGCCATGAGTATCATCTTCAGAGACCACTTACGCAAGACGGTGGAGTGCTACATTGATGACATCGCCGTCAAGAGTCGCTATAGGGGAGACCATCTGCATGATCTGAGGACGGTATTCGACCTGATGCGAGCGCACAATTTGAAAATGAACCCTACGAAGTCCTTCCTGGGCGTATCCAGCGGGAAGTTCTTGGGCTTCATCATCACGCCCAGGGTATCCATGTAGACCCTGAGAAGACAAAGACAATTATGGAGATGGGTCCCCGAGAAATTTCTGCGAACTCAGAGGCCTTCAAGGGAGGCTAGCTTACATTAGGAGGTTCATTTCTAACCTCTCCGGGCGATGCCGACCATTCACCCATCTCATGAAGAAAGGCGTCTCATTCGTATGGGACGAAGAATGTCAGCGTGCCTTCGACTGCATCAAAGATATTTGTCGAACCCTCCAGTCCTGGTGGCCCGGTTGCTGGAAAACCATTCCTGCTCTACGTACGAGCAATGGAACATTCCTTCAGGGCTCTGCTGGCACAAAACAACGATCAGGCCATGAGCAAGCCATATACTACCTCAGTCGAATGATGATTGGGCAGAGCACGATACACCGCTGTGGAGAAGGAATGTCTTGCCCTGGTGTTTGCCATTCAGAAGATGCGGTACTACGTCACGGGACAAACCATACATGTGATCTCACGAGTCAACCCTCTCAGAGTCCTATGACTAAACCAGGGGCGCTCAGCTCTCGCCTCGCTACATGGGCAATATTGTTGTCCCCTTATCATATGATCTTCGTCCACAAAAGGCTGTTAAAGGTCAAGCCCTGGCAGACTTTTTGGCAGCCCACCCGGGCTCGGAGTCGTCCAGAATATATGAAGAAATCCCAGATGAGGTCGCCGACTCGCATGCAACCTCCCACGATGATATATGGCGAATGTTCTTCGACGGTGCTTCGAGAACTGGACACAAGGGCAACATCGTCGTCGGAGTCGGGGTGGTGCTGGTCTCCCCTTCCGGATTGGTGATTAACCGCGTTATTCCCTCACGGAACCCTGCTCTAACAATGTGGCCGAGTACAACGCTCTGGTCATTGGCCTCCAACTTGCAAAGGAGCTGGGGGTAGAATACCTTGAAGCATACGGCGATTCTCAGTTAATCGTCAATCAGATCCGGGGCTCATACGAAGTTCGCCACGAAGACATGATCCCCTATCACCAAATAGCGATCGACATCATCTCTTCGTTCGAGGGGTTCTTCATCGAACACGTCCCCAGACTAAATATCGAAGCCGATGCCTTAGCAGGTCTGGCCACTTCCCTAGCAGTGCCAAATCATACTCAACAATCGGTGGATGTGATAGCTACGAACTGGTCTGCCCCAAGAACAACGTTCAATTCGTGGCAAGCTATTCCGCTCAGACGATTGATGATGCCCCGGATTGGAGACAACCATTCATCGACTTCGTCGTCTACGATATCCTGCCCGAGAACCCAAAGGAAGCCACCTCCATCAGACGGCGTTCTCTCAGATTCTTCTACGATACAGAGACAAAAATGCTGTATCACGATCCTATGATGGATTATTGCTTCGGTGTCTGTCAAACGCAGAAGCCAAAGAAGCTATACGAGAAGCTCATGACGGTGTCTGCGGGGCCCATCAGCCTGGCCCTAAACTGCAAGATCGTCTTCGCCGGATGGGCTACTACTGGCCCACGATAGCAGATGCGATAGACTATGCAAAAAAGTGCAAAGCCTGCCAAGTCCATGCAGACATCATCCACCAACCATCCGAATTTCTACATCCGACAGTGGCGTCCTGGCCGTTCGAAGCAGGGAATGGATATCATTGGTCCAATCATCCACCTTCCTCCCGAGGACATCGCTTCATACTTGCCATCACAGATTACTTCTCTAAATGGGCGGAAGCTGTCCCGCTTGCAGAGGTCAAGACTTCAAACGTGATCAGCTTCCTTAAGCATCACGTCATCTATCGCTTTGGACTGCCCCGGAGGATCATCCACGATAATGGTCCGCAGTTTGTAAGCCACGCCTTCTATCGATTCTGCGACAAGCATCGCATCCAGAACATTGCTTCGACGCCATACAATCCAGCAGCGAATGGTTTGGCAGAAGCATTCAACAAAACATCATCAAGTTACTCAAGAAGTTCGTATCGTCCAACAAACACGACTGGAACGAGAAGCTTGGTGAATGCTTGTGGGCGTACCGTACCACAGTCCGAACGGCCACAGGGAAACACCATTCTCCTTGGTGTACGGAAGTGAGACAGTTCTCCATTAGAGACTCAAATACCCTCACTCCGCGTCGCCCTCACTTATCAATTGATGACGGATGATAACTACCGACGCCGACTACAAGAGTTAGAGGCCTTAGACGAAAAGTGCCTCCTCGCTCAGCAAAGAATCGAGCTATACCAAGCTCGCATCTCCGGAGCCTTCAACAAGAAGGTCAAAATTAGAACATTCTAAGTGGGCGATCTCGTTCTGGCAGTTCGGAGGCCGATGGTCATGACACACAAGACCACCGGCAAGTTCCAGCCGAAATGGGAAGGTCCATTCATCATTGAGGCTGTATTCTCCAACGGTGCTTACCGCCTCGCAAAACAAAATGGAGACTTGCTCATGCTGCCCGTCAACGGCAAGTTCCTGAAGAAATATTATGTCTAAACGACATTTTCCAGATCATTGAGTCATGTACCCGCTGGTGCCGCTGAACTCACATCAACAAAATTCTATATCATTGAGTCATGTACCCGATGGTGCCGCTGAACTCATATTCACAACATTCCAAATTATCGAGTCATGTACCCGCTGGTGCTGCTAAACTCACACCCCTAAATTTCTAGGTTATCGAGTCATGTACCCGCTGGTGCCGCTGAACTCACGACCACTCATCCCAGATTATCGAGTTATGTACCCGCTGGTGCCTCTGAACTCACCTTCTGGTCACTCTTTCAGATAATAAGTCATGTATGATCATACCTCTGAACTTTCTTCCTGGAAGAGATCCCCCCTCATGATCCACTACCCGTACTCCCAGTGCACAAAAAGGGTAATCGATCCACAAATTGCCAAAACGGCCATGTCCTCATTACCTCTGAGTCGTTTCATTTCCGCCAAAAATAAATCACCCCTTGCATAGAACTTCCATGTCCTCATTACCTCTGAGTCGTTCTATGTACCCTCCTTCATTGAGCCCACTCCTGCCATGTCCTCATTACCTCTGAGTAGGAAGGCTCCATCGAAGAAACCTTCATACTTGCCATGTCCTCATTACCTCTGAATAAGTATAATGATTCCCTCGACTTATTATCCGTACCACAAAACAAAAAATCCCAGGGTACGCCAAGGGTAATAGGTCCATAAATATTCCGTTGAGTCCACTTCTACCATGTCCTCATTACCTCTGAGTAGGAAAACTCCACGGTAAAACCTTCGTACTTGCCATGTCCTCATTACCTCTGAGTAAGTATGTTGGTTCTCTCTCGTCTTATTATCCGTACCCTGAACCAGGGTACGCCAAGGGTAATAGGTCCACAAATGTCCTCTGTTGACCACAAAATGTCCTCTGTTGACCACAAATGTCCTCTGTTGACCACAAATATCCTCCGTGAATTCACTTCTGCCATGTCGCCATTACCTCTGAGCAGGAAGATTCCACGATAAAACCCTGTACTTGCCATGTCCTCATAACCTCTGAGTAAGTATGTCGATTCCCCTTCATCCTATTATCTGTATCCTAAGTCGGGGTACGCCAAGGATAATAGGCCCATAAATGTCCTTTGCTAAGTCTCTTAGTACAGGCCCACCATTCCTCATCATGCCCCGGGAGCCCAGCTGCTCCATGGTATTCTATATCCCGATATTTGAAACGTCCACGACCACTTTGCCGTGGAACTGTTCCAAGTATCCCCAGTCAAACTTGTTACCTGTACCTAAAACCAAGGTATGCCATGGGTAACAGGTCCACAAGCAAGTCCTCCATGCGGGGCAAACATCACCATAAATACCATAAGCAAACAAGCAATGCAAATGAAGGGTAGAAAGGAAAAAAGCATTACATGTTTTGGGACCACGTCCCTCTCAAAGAAAAGAAAAGAAAAGGAGCAAAAGAAGAAAAAGCCGATTATAGTTCGGCGTTGCACAACTCTAAGAGGCAGTTTCTCACCAAGACAGTCCCCCGCTCAACCTTCTGTCTAGCCCTGCGTTCAGCTTCCTGGGACAACCGTTCCCCATCATCCAGGTCCATGAGTGTCCGCCAGTCGTCGTCCAACCTCTTCAGAGACACTTCCAAGTCAGCCGAAGCTTTATTGACGTTATCGGCTTCCTGGATAATCAGCCCTCTGTCAATCCGGGCGACCTCAAGCTCAGATTCAAAGAAAGTTAACTTCTTTTGGAGCTCAAGGATCTGCTTCCGCGTCTCAGTAATCCCACGGGAGGCAATCGCTTCCCGAGCTGTGACATCTTCACTCTCATGGCTCAATTGATCATAGCGATCAGACAGAGTACGAAGATCCTCCAATATGATCGGTCAGGTTTTATCCTGAGCAGCCTTCGTCTTCTCTATAGCAGTTATGAGAGAGCTACGTTCCCGATCTATAGCGGCGGATAGATCAACCTGCCGCAATCCTTGAAGCTGGGCCACCAGCTGACCAGTCTCCAACAATTTTGCCTCCATGAGTGCAGCCACCCCTGCCCCACCAGGAAGGGCCTTGAGGATATCAACTTGACCCTGGGCGCATTGCCGGGCCAAGACGAAAGAGGTTCCTCTGTCCATATTAGCTCCTATCCTCCTTTTCAAGTGACGATGAAAGCTGTCGACCACGTCCTGTAACGACTCGTCCAGGACTTCTGTGGAAGACGGCGTCAGAGGAAGCGTGGCCGGCAGCATCGAAGGAGTGGTGCTAGAACTTGCCACCAGGGGGGCGACTTCCGAGCAGAACGATGCACAAATAGCGGCTAGCTCTTCTTCTGCCACTCGAAGAGCCTGGACGCTTGGCAGGACGGAGAGGTCGACTCTCTGGGCCACCCGAGCATAAGAAGACACGAGGACCATCGTCCCCTGCCCCCGATTGTCCCATCACCGGACCTGCCAAACTCGAGCCCGCAAGAGAACCATCAAGACTAGTCGGAGGGGGAGGAGGTACGCCCCTCTCCGCCAGTACCCCCTCGACAGAGCCTGTCTCAACAAAGTCCATCCTCGGCACTGGAGAGGCAGGACCTGCATGCCCATGACAATGATCAGTCGACGTGACCTGGAGGATGTGATGATATAGCAGATAGACCTCCTCGCGGGATAAGATCCGGCTTATCTTACCAGGAAAGGAACATGGAGACTGCAGCTCGTGCGTAGCTGACATGACCTCCTTACCCGAATTAGATTCAGCAGGTTCTTCTAGCCCAGCCACCCCGGAGCGAAGTACGACGCGATCAACGTTATCTTGATATTCAGCAGTTTCAGGGACAGGTTCATTAAAATCCCTATCATCCCGGGCGACCACCTCGGCGTCTTGAAACTCTTCTTCTTCTCTTGACACCTACAAGAAGGAAAGAAGATGATTAAAATCGAAGCTAAAAGGAAAGAAGGAAGAAGGATCGGGAGTGACTTGGTTACCTCTGATGCGGGAAAGAAGGATCGGGAGTGACTTGGTTACCTCTGACACGGGGTTAATTTCTTCTCCACTTTCTCTTATAGTTAGCTGACGGTGTCTGGTCGCAACCAACTTTCGAAAACGAGAAATACCGCCAACAGGAGAAACTTGCCTGCTACGTTTTGGAGTAGGGCCAGGCGCAACGGGTGACGGATCCCCCAACATCTCATCTGACAAAATAGGCGTCTGATCCACCTCTACGTCTGCCACTGGAAGGATAGAGTCATCTCTATCATGCTCGGTGCCTTCATCATCCTCAGCAGCGGAATCCAAATCTGGCACTTCGACTCTAGTCTTTCTCTTCTTGGACCCTTGAGATCCTTCCTCCAGACCGGTACTAACAATAAAACTGGCACCTGGATTAAAACCGACCGTGGGTTTGTTCGCCATGACATGATACAAAGCCGCCATGTACAAGAGCTCCACTGACGCCTTAATGACAGGGACCGAGAAAATGGTACGGGTATAGAATGTATCATAGTATTGCCAAGCCCTGATACCATCAAGAAGGCTACCTTCAAAACCCAGACAGGAGCTGGGGTTGTCTAGACAAAGTTGGATGTATCCAAACTGCCGGGCAAACCTGCTAGGCAGATAAGGTTCCAGAAAAACATTATTGCGGTTACGATACACCAGATGTGCGGGGCGGATGTTATGCAGCCACAGGAGCATCTGGCCATCCAGAAGTTGAGGGAGCACAATACCGTCAAGATGTACAGCCTCTATGTCCTTAGCAGTAAAGCGAGGGACGGATACAAAAATATGATACATATCTGCCCTCGCCAATGCCATCCGGCAAGCCCGCATGGTCTCATACTCCTAAGGCTCATCACGGTAACGGAAGATAAATGCGTCATCATCAGTTACACCATCTTCAGAGCCCGGTCTCATCAAAGACGGATAATGCATCAACAGACATCCCATCAAATAGTGATAGGGCAACTCGGTCCGTTCAAAATCCTTGGTCACGTCGCGAGCAATGACCTTAGATATGAAGGTGCGAAGGCCACGATGTATGCTACACACCATAGCCGGGAGGAGAGCTAGCCTGATTCGCAAAACTAATTTCACAGCCGGAAGGATGAAGTTACGACTGATTCTCTCAATAGAACCGGCCCCTCCAGAGACTACACAATTTTGCAGCCATATCATCAAAAATCTCGCCAGGAGCGCCTTTTTCTGACAGCTCTTGGGTATCCTAGTAAAAGTAACCAAAAGAGTCAGTCTTACTCCCGAATTTGTCACTGGTGGTGGCCACCCTCTTAGCCGACGACACCAAGTCTTTAACCGCCTCCCGGGATCGAGGGCGACGAGAGGTAACTCGACCTGAGGTATCCATCGGGAAGAGATAGTGCACCCAGTCCTTGGTGTGGGGAGCATTCCCTTCCGAGTTGCTATCCTTTCGGGCTATCTGATGACATGTGCTATAGTGGCACAATATCTCTTGGTAAAGAGCCACGAAGCCGGGATATCGTCTTTCCAAATCTTCAAATTCCTCATTAGTGGGAGTATACGCTTCAAAAGCTTCGTCCTCCCAAGGAAGCTTGGAGACCGCATGCATTTCATGGAGTGCGAGCCCCATTTCCCCTACGGGTGCATAGAAGGTTCCCGTATGGCAGTTATACATCTCCAACAGAGACATGAACAACTTCTTGTTTATGGACAAGCCATGACTGGTGCCTCGGATAGCATGGTAAAGGCCAATCTCACACAAAAAGGCCTCATACTTCTGCAAGATCCACATAGACAGATTGGTCCACGAGGGAATAGGATGTATCCAACTGGGGAGCATCAATCGGCCAACGGGGTAGGAGCCCTTCGAGCAAGTTGATTTATAAAAGTATCGGCGGTAGAAAATGTGAAGTTGGGGCTCGCCACATTCAAGAAAGTACCTGGGACCAATCCCGTTACAGAACAGCTGGTGTGCACCTTGCTGGCAGTCACTGACTTCAGACTGTTGTTATAATGAATGTTTCCCACAAACATCCCACCTCGGGTAGGAGTTAAAGTCTCTTCCATCTTCCGGTCCAATGGAAGCATATTGAACCAAGATAATGGGAAGTATCGCTCCATTTGGGGGATGCGGATCGCCATCCTGTTAGAAACAAAACTCCAATTCTCCGACACCTCCAGAACATGACTGTTCTCCACAGTCAAGGCGTCTCCAAAAAAGAATGCAGGCTTCAAATATTCCCCTTCGAATTTCCCGGAGTTCATCATGGCGTTAAGGAAATGAAAAGGCTGGTTCTTAATGGCATTCAGTCTAGCCGAAGGTTCGTCACTCGGAAACTGATCCGCCATATGCTGAACAATATTGTCGTACCTATAACCCAGAGCAGCTTGGGCACTACCCACCAGGAGTTCTCCAGCAGCATTTACCGGCAGATTTACTGAAAAGAAGACAGAGAAAGTTAAGTTAAAAAGAGGGATAAAAAGAAATGATCGGGTACTTCTAAGCCTCATGCGGCTCAAGAAAACACCCATGCGGCTCCGACTCAACAGAGCCTCATGCGGCTCCAATTTAATGAAGCCTTATGCGGCTTAATCACAGAGGAATACTTATGCGACCTTATTCAGTAAAAATTTATGCGGCAGTGCCCTCATAAAGGCCCTCAGGGTTCGGACAAAATTTGCACTGACCGCATAATAGACAAAATTTGTGCGAATCCATGTAGCTCAGCATAGCTCATGCGACTGCATTGGCACAACGCATATACGGTCACAGCAGTCATTCTTATGCGGCTCGCAGCTCGGCCATAGGCCGAACATACGGCTCACAAAGGCTCGTGCATAAAGCATGCGACGTAGCCATAGCAGTTAGGGTCCCTTAACCCGTGCAATGTCCTTACCGGCAATGGAGGGTGAACGTCAGGATGAGCTGCGGAAACGACGATCGATGGAGGAGCAGCCACAGTCGAAGTAGAAGCAGTTTTTGCCCTTCGCCGTCGCGGTCGACGAAGACGCTGCCTTCTTCGCTGCAACGGTCTTCTTGGGCACCATTATCAATCAAGAAGAAGATGAAGAGATGAGTAGGGGAAGATTCGAAGTAAAAGAGGAAGTAAAGAACTCCTCTCTCTCTCAAACTCCTCTTATTTATAGGAGGACGAGAGGGGGAAGACACGAAGAGTAATAAACCACCTCGTATAAAGACAAAATCGACTCCTCAGATTTCGCCCCCTCTCCCATAAAAGGAGATTCACCCAGGGCATAAAATCCCGAGATTTAATGAACCAACCCTTGGAATTCCCCCTAAAGACGGCGCTAAGAGCGAATTTGAGGCAATTAAAGACACGCACACGTGGCAAGGAGCTATGCGGCTAAGCCATCCATGCGGCTGAACTATCTATGCGACTGAAACATCCATGCGGCTGAAACATCCATGCGGCCAGGACTTCATATGCGGCCAGAAGAATACGACCATGCTTCTTATTCAAAGTATTTCAATTTGTAAATTGAAAACTTTGAAGGGGGGTCTTGTAGAAGCATGGAAAATACTAAAGAAAGATCCATGCGGTCAGGAAACTCCATACGGCTCAGAAAGCCCATGCGGCTCACAGATTCATGCGGCACGAAAGATCCATGCGGCCAGGAAACTCCATGCGGCTCAGGAAGCCCATGCGGCTCACAGATTCATGCGACACGAGGGACTATGCGGCTTAAGACGTCCTATGCGGCTCAGAACAGAAGACACGTGGCTTGTAAAACAGTTCTCCCTTCCTGCATTAATTACTTTGACAGCTGACAACTCTGAAAAAGTGGCAGCCCTGACACAAAAGAGGTAATTATGACTCTGTCATAATGACAGACCCCTAGGGAAGTGAAGGAGATCTCTGACACAATCCCCCGAGATCCAGAGAATGCCACGTGGCCCTGACACGTGGACAGTCATATGCGGCTCGAGCGAAGACTCCCCATGCGGTTCAGGATGAAGCTGCCTTATGCGGCTCAGGCAGAAACAGTCTCATGCGGCCCAAGCAGAGGCCCCCATGCGACTCATAAGGATCATCTCCATGCGGCTCATTACCCATTATGCGGCTCAAATTATCATATAGTTCGAAGGTTCGGGGGGCCACTCCCCAAGCAGACCCGACACGTGGCCAGTTTTATGCGGCTCCATCCTTATGCGGCTCAACCCTTATGCGGCTCAACCCTCCTCAGCGGTTCTCAAGACACGTGTCATAAAGCCAATCAATTTCCCAGATTTACTGCAATCAAAGATTGGTTCAAATCCCAATAATCTGGGACACGTGGCAGGAGAATAAATTAAATTTATTCATTCAGATTCGCAGACATCAGCAGATCATCATCATGGAGATTTATTCTAATCAGCATTAATTACTGATAGGATTTGGTGCAATCTACACTAAATGGCCCAGATCCATTACACTCCAAATTAATGGCCAGATTGATCGATCAACAGGCCGCCGCCACTTTAAAAGGCAATTATTGTGAACCCTAATGAGGTCCCCCATTCTTATAAATAGCAGGGTGTCATTCCCTTGCAACACAGACACACACACAGAGATACGCACATATACATACAGAAAGGAGCACTTTTCGAGATCAGAGAGAGAGAGCACCAGAATACTTGGAGAGAAAAAGCAGAAAGAGAGCAAAGAGAGCATTTCTTCAAATGCCAAGCAATCTTCTGGAGTCAAGGCTGCGTACCGATCGTCCAAGGAGTAAGGCAGAGCTGCCGTCGCTTTCCCGAGCCTCTATCGTCACCCCCCAGAATCTAAAATAAACAATTGTACTTAGACTGCTGTACCTAGGTTTTCGTCCCTAGGCTTTTTTTGTACAAGCGAGTTTGTAACGTGAAGTAAAAGTCCAGTCCTTCGATAATTGTTCTGCTCTTTTATATTTCATGGAAAACAGACTCATCGACATCCCGCATCCTCAATCGATCGATCGACATCCCTGAATCTATCGCATACACCACTCAGGGATGAAGTCATTCGACAAATCCTCAAAACCATCATTCGAATCAAAATTGACTTCTTCAAATTTTTCGTTCGAACCATTCTCTCGAATTTCAAGCACGCTCATCTATATCGCATCGACGATATCGTCGTTCGATAGCACCCCTATTGATAGTCATTCCTTTACTCAATCAAGTCCAAATCATTCTCGTTTGACACAATTTGAATCTCGTACTAGACTTTTCTAAGGTTGACGCAACTTTGGTGTATATGCCCAGCCTGACTTAGCCAACCATGCTACGTGAACCATCTTTTGTTTCTTATCAAAAACTATTTTTCTACATTTTGCAAATTATATAGACTTATTGTATGGACATCCCGTAGGATATTTGAGAGAGAGCGCACCAACGATATCAATTTACGGAAGCAACATTCAGAGTTCGCGAAAACATCAGAGTTAAAGAATTCAATCGAAAGTCCAAGAACGTAAAGCTGTACTCTGATACCATTATGTCATGCCCCGCTCCCGTAGGAGCGATCATGCTCGCTAAGACGTGATGCCGTACGAGCCTAAATTGCGCTCGTGAAAGGCGGGTTCCATAACGGCCGATTACCGCGGCTGTGACGGGGTCGTCGCACAGAAGTCCCAAGCAGAGACATTGAACAATAGCAGCAAAAATTTGAAGCAGAACACAAGTCATAGCAAAATACTCTTTATTGATATTAAAATATAGATTACAAGGGGGTGCAAGGCCAAGATTACAATCACTCAAGCTCACTCTTCTCACATTACAAGTCACTCAGCTCTCTCTTATCTCTCAATACATGTCTTGAGCCAGCGGATGCTTTGGATAGGCGATGTCCATATATTATGCCCCGTATAAGTCTTGACTCCACGTGGCCGTACGCTACGAATCGCCAAAGAACTCCATGCCTCGACGAATCCAAGCGAGCTCCGCGCTACGAGCTTCTACATGTGCCTGCATATAAACACTGTGTGGGTGTCAGTACTCAACTGTACTGGTGGTGTGAGCTCCTCGTCCACCCATACAAAACCGAAACGTTAATTTACTTTGTGCAACATAGACTCTTTGTGTTGTCTTTCTACTCTTGTCTTAGAATCAGTTTTAGGACATAGACTCTCGGCCTATTTGGTGTCTCAAGACCGTCACCGTGCTATCGCACCGATAACGTCAACTCTTAATTTGCCTAGACGTATCACGACCCGCACCCTGTGTAGGGGCACGAGAAGTAGGTACGTCCAGCCTACGCCGCAGTGTCGATGGTAGAACGCTGTCCTAGGTTATTATCTAATCAACAACTCACGCAATTATATAATGTACTTATCAAATCTCAACTCCGAACGGAGGACAAGTATAGATATAATAAAATTTCAATCATAGTCTAAGCACGATAAGATAACACAGAAGTTATAACTAAAGACTAAACAACAACATTTATAAACTACTAAATAATAATATCTCAAACAAACTCAAATACAAACTCGTATCTCAGTTATTACAATTCAAGTTCTAAAACATGAAAACTAAACCAAGTCTACTAGCTAGTCTCCCGATCACTCCTGAGTGTCGGGGCCATAGGTAGCTAAGCCATCTCCTGCTCCAAGGCAAGTAGGGCAAATATCCTCAGGGCAAGCATCTGTAATATTTTCAACAGGTCCAGTCAGGACAGGAACGAGTACAATTCATCAAGAAATCCCAAGTAAATGACAGAGAACTATAAAGCAGTTATAGACAGTTGTATTGATAAATATGGCAGTTTGTACGAGTAATGTTGTAGAGAGCAGTTAAGGTACAAGAAAAGTAAGGTAACTAAACAAGAAGAGAAACATAGCAATGAAGACTGTAAAATAAGATCTAGCTGAACTAGAGTAACATGATGAGTTCAGACAGTACAATATAAGTCGAGTGTAATCCCAATGTGAGTCTAATATAAGATGAGTCTAATGTGATTCTAATCATTGTTCTAATAAGGTGATTCGAATAAGGTGATACGAATAGTGATTCGAATAGTAGTCAAACAATGATTCGAATAAATTCTCCAAGTGTGTTTTAAAATACTTAGATAGACATGTAAACGGCTATGGGTAAATCCGGCACATCGTACACCTGGCCAAGTGTGGGATGGCTATCATTCGAATATCATTCACAGGGGGTGGTTCGAATAGTGGGAATGTTCACATGTCTAATCAAGTATTTTCCCGCCCATCTAATACAATGAATCCAAAATCCGACACATCAATCGAATAAAAGTCCAACCAGCACATGAAGATACGAATAGGTGGTTCGAATAGTAATTCGTATGGTGATTCGAATAATAGAGGTAAGACGAGTAAGTATGTGTGTCGTATACAGGGATTCAGAAATAACAATACGTGTTTGTAACAGAGAATCACATACAGCTAACTAGAACTGAAGTACAGTAATTGACAAATAAATGAGAGAACTATCAGAGAATGTACTCGCCTGCTACTCTGAAAAGAGTAGTGTAATATCAGATGCCTGCACCAGAGTCACAATGTCCTAAACAGAGTAATACAGGTTATAATATGTTTAAAATAAGGCAATTGATGTTTATGATGCAATCTACATGATTTCTAGGCTAATCTAGGTCAAAGTCAACTCTAAGTCAAACCTGGTCAACTGTCTAGGTCAAACTAGGTTAATCCTAGTCTAGTCAAGTCTCACTAGGCCTAACCAGCCTATCCTAGTAAGCACACACCATATCTAGGCCATACAAGCCAACCACACAATTTCTATGTAACATGCACATATTCACTATAGGCTTATACCTATTAGGAGCCATAGGCTAATTACATATTACACACATTATGCATACATTAAGATATGTATATCACATATATATATATATATATATATATATATATATATATATATATATATATATATATATATATATATATATATATACACACATATATATATGTGCATAGAGTGATAGGGAGATAAATACATGTGCTTGTGTCAAGGTGTACATGTGAGGGTGTGAGTGTGATATAGTGTTAAAGTGGCAGTGTGGCACCTGGAAAGCAGTAAACAAAGCTCAGATATCAACTTGCAGGACTGTGTATCAGTCCAGCAGTATTGCACAGCCCAAACACATATCGAAAATCCATTTCAGCAAATTGAATCCAAAATCTCACTGAAATCCTAACCAGTAGTAGCAATTACACATGTAGGTGAATTAAATATGACATTAAACATCAAGAATCAGTTAAAAATGGGAAATCGATTCAGGATATTACAAAATCAGCATACGCGTATCAGTCATTAGCTCACAAGCAGCCCAAAATCCCATTTCGAAATCTAAAAACCTATCCAGTCAATAACCAACATTAACATAGTCTAATACACATGTACACGAATCAAAATGGTAAATAAAACATCAGAAAATCAGTTTACACAGAATCTAAATTCAGAATCTTGAAAACAGTATATGTATCAGTTCATTAAACTCAACAAACAATGACTGAAACATGAAAAGCCCAAATTCGAAAATTAAAAACCCCATGGAACCCAAAACTCGTGTGCAGAGGTGTACCCATATGTGATCGTGTCAGGGGTGCATATTCGTGTCCAGAAAACCGGACACGAGCGTGTCCAAAGGAGAAAAATAAACTATCAGAAACAGTGCACAGCACTCCTCGTGCAGAGGTACAGAGCGTGCTAGGACACGACACACGACACCATAGGGCTCGTGCTCGTGCCCTAGGGTGCGCCGAGGATAGGGAAACATGTTCGTGTGTCTGCATCGTGTCCACTAAGGTCGTGTCCAAAGAAAATAGCGCATATCAGCGGGGTTTACACGTGCGTGCGTGTCTGTGCAAAAATCCGTGCGGGTGGGATTTTTTCCAAACCCTTCGATGAAATCAATTCAAAATTTGTATGTGTTGTGTCAGTCAGTAGGCCACCATGTCCACCAAAAATTAGGGCCTGAGTCGTCGTGTCGTGTCCTGTGTCAACCCCGAGTAGCAGGACACTGAACCGAGCTAGTGTGCAGCGTGTCCAACACGGATTTGGACACGATAAAGACACGGATTCGTGCTCAGTCAATCACGAAATCAATACATATATATAATACAACAAATCTATTCAAATACTTTTCAAAAATCAGAACAAAATGTTGGTTGAGGCATTTCGTCGAACACCTTAAATAACACATAGACACGTGTCCGATACGGACACCAAACGGACACAAAATCCACCAAAATTTCGGAAACAGCTAGGGGACTCCTAGATCTAGCCCTAAATGCAAAGAAACAGAAATTTAAATCAATTTAAAGGGTTTTACCTATATGTGCAAAAATCTTGGAAAAGCTTCAAATGGGGGATTCTTCCTTGCTAGCCAAATGCTCCCAATCGTCCCAAAGCTGGGATTAAATTCCACAATCAGAAAATAGGAGGAAATTAGGCTCTAATGCATGAAACTAGGATTAAAAAGAAATAAAAATGGATTTATGGAGATTTTTTGAAGGGGAAAAAATACCTCTCTTTCTCCAAGTGTTGGAATGAAATAAAAGAGGCAAGCCCTAATGAATAAGTGTTATATAGGGTGGGGATCCCTATGTGGCTGGTCATAGGCTCAATAATTAGGGTTAGGGTTTACTAAATGGCCCATGGGCTTAAGTCATGATCAATCAAATCATTAAGCCATAAGTCATTTCATGAAACCATAAGTCATGACTTAAATTCACTTAAACTAATCCTCCTAATCCTAGATTAGTTTCTAATGGCTAAAAGTAGGTTAACCTAAGTTAGACTAGGGTCACCATGGCTAGGGTTAGCTTCTAGGCTAGACCACTAGGTCTCAACAAGTCAAGGTCAAACTAGAATTCACCAATTCAATAAATCATCAAATAATTCAAATAAGTTAAAATGACCAAATTATACCTAGGCTAAAAATGATAATTAATCATCCTAATGACATGGTTAGGCTCTAGGTCATGCAGTCTCTAGGGTTTCACTAGTAGTACGTCAAAATGACAAGTTATGACTTAAACCAGTTTTTAAATAGTTTAAAATTTATTAAAAATCACCAAAAATTATAATGTGTAATAATTATCAATAAATAATAATTATAATTACAAAATTTCAAAATTACCCTCATCTGGAAAACTGGGTGTTACAATCCTACCCTCCTTAGAAAAATTTTGTCCTCGAAATTAAAATGATCGTATCCCTACTAGGTCAACCCCCAATCAATCAAAGTCGATAGATAACATGCAATATACTCCTACTGGTCGTGATTCCACAGTCTCGAACAGGGTAGCTATACTATCTAGCAATCACAAGCAATATCCTGGCAGGTACTAATGGAAATCACACATGAAAGTGGAGAAGAAGATCAGGAAGACGAACCTTCTAACCTATCACCTGCAGCGTCGGTATCCTCGACTGCCATCACAAAAAGCTCCACCCCTCTGGGTATGGTGCTGCACTATAGGTGGCCTAGCTCTCTCTCTCTGACCCGGTGCTCCGTCATATACGGGTGCAGTAAGGCAATCCCTAACCTGATGAGCAGCGGATCCACAGAACAGACAAACCTTCTACCTCCTATAACAAGTCTCCCAAATGTGCCCTACCCTCTTACAATAAGCACAAGTCTGCACCGTGCGGTCCTGCCCTCTAGGCTGATGATGTGCCTGTTGTACTCTTACCGGTGCCTGTATCTGCTTAATCTGTACGTGAGGCCTCTTGGCCTGGCCTCCGCTGCTGCTGCCCCCAACTGGGTCTCGCCCCCTCTTGAGCCTAAGCTCAAGATCATCCTCAGCCAATAAGGCTTCCATCAAAATTTCCTCAAAAGTGGCATCCATGTTGCCCTTGGTCAAGGACTTGACTTCCTTGACCAGACCCTTCCGGAACCTCTGGGCCTTCGCCATCTCGCTCAAGCCCTCTACAAATCTGCCGAGGCGGCCGAACTCCCCTGCGTACTCCTCTACTGACAGGCTCCCCTGAACTAAGCTCTCGAACTGCGACTCCAAGGCTCGAAGCGCTGAATCTGGAAAGAACATCTTCTTGAAGAAGCCCTTGAACTCCTCCCAGGTCTGTCCAGCTACCCCCACCCTGGGGTCCGACTGATACCAGGTGCGAGCAAGATCTCGCATCCGGCTAGCTGCTGCCTCTATCTGGAGATCTGCCGGTATCCGGGCCAGGCGGAAGATCTCCTCTATATGCTCGATCCACTCGTCAGCATATAAAATCCCCTCTGTCCCCAGGAAGTCTCTGGGGCTCATCTTCTGGAACTGCTCTATCCCTGGTGTCCTCCGCTGCTGGACCACTGGTCGAGCTGCGACTGCCGTAAGGGCCAACTCCATGCCCCTGTCCTGTTGGGCCTGCTGCCGGTCCATAAACTGCTGGAAGTAAGCGAACATCTGTACCGCATCCACGTATCCGGTAGGCGGCGGCTGCTGGAACTGCATCTCTGGGATGACTGGGTCCTGCCTCCGAGCTGGTGGAGGCATACCTCCTGCTGTTGCTGCTGAAGTCCCAATATGAGTAGAGGTGGCAGGAGCTGCAGCCTCCTGACCCTGCTGAACTAGCTGAGAGGTGGCAGTCCCCTCTACAGCAACTGCTGCACCAGAATGATGTGATCGTGTCTCCACCATCCTGAAGACAGATCGAACAAGGAAGTCAATACTGAGCAGGAATCGATATAATCAAAGGAGGACAGTTTATTTCAAAGAAGGCAAATCAGTACGATATGTAGATGGCATGATTTAAAGCAGAATTTTTCTAACTGTGATTGAGTACCTCTCCGTTTAAACCTATCTCTCAAATCCTATTGCAGGCTAAAAATGATAATTAATCATCCTAATGACATGGTTAGGCTCTAGGTCATGCAGTCTCTAGGGTTTCACTAGCAGCACGTCAAAATCACAAGTTATGACTTAAACCAGTTTTTAAATAGTTTAAAATTTATTAAAAATCACCAAAATCATAATGTGTAATAATTATCAATAAATAATAATTATAATTACAAAATTTCAAAATTACCCTCATCTGGAAAACTGGGTGTTACAAGACCCTTCTCGTACCAACAACGTTAACCTATCAAGTCGTGCTTGCCTTTCGGCCCTTAATCAGAGACGCAACTACACAATAGTGTTCAATTCCCATGTAGCCGTGCTACCTCTTTGAGACGGTGCCTCGCCACTTACTGGCTTGCCTATACTTGTGTTATGACAGCGCGGTCGTGCCTCATATATCGAGGTCGTGTCCTGCAACTCAATATAACATAACCAAACTTGCCCTACGGCCCTTCTCGACTTAACTCTAATCGACTCAAGTCTGACTTATGTAACTCTATACTAACGACTTAAAAACTCGACGCCACATCTCGTGCCGAAGCACGTCGCCTTCGTTGTAGCCAAATTTTAGGCCAAAACTTGTGTTCTAACTGCACACACATTCAACTAGACTCAATCTAAAGGCACACACGCGGATTGTCACCATGTCGACTCATCTATATGAAAGGTCATTGGCCCAAGCCATTGCGGACATAGCCTGGTAAACGGGATCCTTGCACCGCAAGTAGCGAGCCCCGATACAAGTTCCCGAACTACCGGTTGCTTCATACCCAGCTTGGCTATTACCCCGTTTCCTCCATGGCCGGATCGGTCCCCTGGCCCAAGGCTTTTCGATCTAAAGAAACGGTTAAAAACACCCCTTGTCTACAAGTCGTCCATGACCACGCACCTACGAGAACATCTAGACTCACGTAAATGCAAGGCCTAATTTGTGGAACGACTCAACCAAACTTAGCAAACCGTGCTTTGGAACCATACTTGCAAATCATGCATCGAAACCATGAGACTCCCAACAAGGGACCGCCTCGGCGACTAACCATCGCTCGAACTTTTCTTTGCGACTAACCATCGCTCAGACCTAACAATCTTTTAACTCAGAAAATGGCTACGGTATAGCCTTTCCACTTAACTTGAACATAATGTGTTCCTTAAAGGCCAAATAGACCGTGGCTAACTTTCCTCTGAACCGACCGTGGCTCATGCCTTAAACCGACTTACGTTCTACGCGATGCTATCGTCCAAGTCATACTTTATATGACGGGCCTTGAGATCGTGGGACTAAACAACTTGACCACCGCAAAAAGAGCGGGACAGTGCTTGCTATGACTTCGGTAGCCCAGCATTACTTTGTCTAACTTAATCGAGCCTACAACTTAACCCGTGGGACGAGCAAAGGCTATGTCAAGCCTTGCATCGTGGAAGCGTGCATACTTTATCGAGCATTTACGCGGGCGACGCCTATGCCTTAGGCTAACTCATAGTTTTGTGTCAAAGACCAACTTTCCTTCTCCTAATCCACGAGATGAAGTGTCATTTTTAAAGCACGCCGTGCACCAACTCTAAGACGACCGTTGGACCTTTCAATATTCTAACTCAATTGACCCGACTTGGGATTATTCCCTTAGCTATGTGGATTCGTCTCTTTTATTATCAAGCCTACTTGTGCATTTGAAAACTTTCGTTTTATTAGTGCGAAGGCCAAGCTGAGGCAAGTTCACCGAAGCCACCCACCTGAGCGAGGAATCGCCTCGACCGAGCGATGTCTTCGAGCAGCCATTGCAAGGCTAAGTCCGAACGTCGTTGGCATTTCGATTCCTCCGATTGACTGAGCGGGACGGGACACTACAGTTAGTTGCCGTCTTCCTCCGGCCCCTCATCGTCTTCCTCCAAACAACCGTGCTCCAGCCGCCATTGTCTGCAAAATAGCCCCCACCGTCCTTGCCTCCCTGTCTGTGATCTGCGGCTGTCAGATTAGAATCTGGATCCCACGTGGTGCCGGCCGGCGAGCCATGTTCACCGTTGCCGCCCGGAGCGCTAGAAGGATCGCTGCTAGGAACCCTAACTCCCATCGCCATATATATATATATATATATATATATATATATATATATATATATATATATATATATATATATATATATATATATATATTTTTATATATATATAATATATATATATATATATATATATATATATATATATATATTTTTATATATATATAATATATATATATATATATATATTACAGGGGCTTCCGAGCTGCCGCATGAGCGGCTTAACGTCGAGGAAGGAAAATATATATATATATATATATATATATATATATATATATATATATATATATATATATATATATATATATATATATGAGCGGATCAAAAGCTCCCCTTAGAAAATCTTCTAAAAATTCCCTCACTCTCAGCCGTCCATTTAATGTTAATGTTAATATTAATGTTAATATTAATATTTATTTTTATTTTATTTTTATATTAATGTTAATGTTAATGTTAATATTAATGTTAATGTTAATATTAATGTTAATATTAATATTAATATTAATTTTAATGTTAAGTTTAATGTTAATTTTAGTATTTAACATTAATATTAATATTAATATTAATATTAACATTAAATGGACGGCTGAGAGTGAGGGAGTTTTTAGGGAGTTTTTTAAGGGGGCTTTTGATCCGCTTCCTCTATATATATATATATATATATATATATTTAAATATATAAAAAAATATTTATATATACACACACACTTAAATTAACTAGACATAAAAAATATTTAAATTATACTCCATTCTACTAATAATTATTAACCACTAATAATTACATACTTACAATTATAATAAATATTTATCATCTCAAAAATAAATTGATTTATATTGTTTCATGACAGTAAATATGTACAACTCACGTACGTGCACACTCTAGTAAATGTATAAACAAATACTACAGTTTGAGGGTGTAGATCGAAATGTACTAGGGATGCAACTCGGGTGGGCTAAACCCGATTCCAATCGGGTAAAGTCGTTAATGGATTAGGTTATGGTTGAAGATGTTCGGGTTCGGGCTCGGACTTGGGTTTAAATATTTGAACCCGATCAAAAATCGGGTTGGGCTCGGATTCATGTGTCGGATTACCCGAAGAACCCGAAACCCGATGTACATATAGTTTATATATATTGTTTCATACTTCTTCAATAAAAAGTTTTAAATCCTATATTTCTTCACCCAATCTCTTCAACTCCTTTCCTAAATCTTATTTTAGTTTATATTTTGTAATAATCAATGATTGATTGTTATTTGATTATGTGTCTAATATTACTTTTGTTTAAAATTATTTCAAATATTATATTAGAGCCCGATAAATGCGATGAACCCGGCCCAATCCGAGCCCAACCCGATCCTCCGGGCTTGGTCTTGGACTTCATATGTTGAACCCGAGGTTGGATCGGACTTGGGCTCGGACTAGACTTATGATTCATCGGGTTGGGCACGGATTGACCTCAAATCCGACCCAACCCGTCCAAGTTGCACCCCTAAGATGTACACTATAATTCATCTGCTAAAAAAAAAAAAAAAAAATCTTCCCTTTTTATTTTTATTTTTAAGGTTTCGAAGAGCCAAGTCTTTCGGTATAAATACAATACTAGCCCACAAACTTGGACCACTTACAATCTGTAGTTGTGTACTGAGAATTTTGTTTTTTTTAATGGAGTCGAGTCCATTATGAATGACAAGGACAATTGAATTAATCAATGGTGAAGCAATTGTCTTATTTATGTAATGGTCCCTGTCAAGGCTCCAAGTAGCGACAATGCTTCTGGTGGACACTGTTTGCTGACTTAGATATATTTAATATCATCCTTAGTTAGATAATAAAATGATGGGTATAGTAATCTATTTTAAACTAAGTACATATCACCAATTCTCTCCAACTAACATCACTTCTAAATGGACTTGATTGTGTATCTTAATCATGAGATACCAATGTTATCGAACTCATGGTTTCCCATGGACGGTAGGACTCCATAATTTGTTTCTTATGTGCTTCATTATATTCAACTAGTCATCCCATACCTTTGGCATTTTCTTGATAATTTATTTTTTTTAAAATTAATTTTAGTAATATTTTTTATTAGCTTAATCGTAGTTATTTTTTATCATTTTATGTTTTGACAAAAAACATCATTTTATTTAATTATATAGATTAGCTTGTGACTCATGCCATTGGCATTGTAATCAGTCTCTCGGCACTCTCCCGACACTCCCCTATTTTGATAAATAAAATAAAATAAAATGTCAAAGTAAAGTATATTATAAATGAATTAAAATTATAAATGATAATAAACAAAATAAACATAATTATATATATATATATATATATATATATATATATATATATATATATATATATATATATATATATATATATGTTTGAAAATAGATAACCAATCAATTAATCAACTTACAGAATAAATTTATCTAAGAAAGTGTGAGACCGTCTATTGATTAATTATCAAACTAATTAAACATAGAGGGAGAAAAAGAATTCGTTAGTAAATAGGGATGAGACCAATTATTAATTAATTGATATAATAATTAAAATGGACGAAAGAAAAAGAGGGAGTGTGTGTGTTAATTAAGTATAAAGAGACAAAGACTTCTAAACTATTGAATAAGCTTAGATATTTTAATGATAACCATTTTTTTTATGAGAAATATAACTATTTTTATTATCTTCCACTATATAATATAGTTTGAAAACGACTCAAAAATGAGTCGTCCAAATTGTATGTATATTATCATCCATTTAAATAATTAAAAAATAATAAATAATAACTAAAAATCTATCTAAATATTCCATTAATTATATAAAAACACCTGACTAAGAATTTAACTATCTAATATAATTTACTTATCGCTAAAAAATTCTAACTCAAGTTATAAAGGCAAGAGAGATTTTTCTTTGCTGCTTGAGATCAAATCATAGGATTAATGATAGTTTTTATAATAAACTTATATTTAATTTATTTTACTCTTTTGCATGTGCAATGCACTTAGTAACGTGTGCACAAAAAATTAAAAATTAAAAAATGTTAATAAATAAATATAAAATTATCAAAAAAATATCATTCTTGGGAATTTAACTCGAGCAACAAAAAAAAATCTTCTATCTTAACCACTTGACTTAGAATTATTTAGTTATAAATAAATCATATTAGATAAGTAAATATTTATTAATTTTTAAAACATAATTAATGAAGTATTTAGGTAGTTGTTTAGATACTTTTATGAAATTTTAGATTTATTTATATGGATGATGATATACATATGACTTGGACGGTTCACTTTTGAGCCATTTTCGAGCCGCATTCTACAATAGAAGATAGAAGATATATGGATGTTGATATAAATACGGTTTGGACGGCTCACTTTTGAGACTTTTTTAAAAATAATTAACAAAATATATTAGGTAGTTGTTTAATTATTTTTATTAAAATTTTAATTTATTTATATGGATGATGATATACATACGGTTTTGACGGCTTACATTTGAGCCATTTCCAAGCCGTATTCTTAGAAGATAAGATAATGCATGCCATTTTATTTTCCAGAAGTAGGAGTTCGAAAGTGTAATTTGACATGTGGGAGGAAAATGAAATTTTTTCAAAAGTCACTTAATTGAATTTTTCTCTAAAGTCTAATAATAAAAAACTTACACTCTCTCCTCGGATACATAAAAGTTAAATTATAGTCCATTTTTGTTGTTTCTTATGTTAAGAACATCATTAGCAGTTGAGACTCTCAAATACAATTTGGGACCCCAAAATTAAAAAAGAAGAAGATAAATGTCGAATGTGTTGAATTTGTATGAGAATATAGTAGGACATAATAAAGTGAGCTCCCGTCAAAAAATTGTGTGATCAAAAATTGATGTGAGAAAATAATCATGTAAAGTCTAAGAATCTAGAAACTTGGATTCCAAATTGGGACTTAATATTCTACAAAATGAGTTCCTACAATCTAGAATCCAGAAATTGGGAGGCCCAACCCTTAGCACCTATGGGTACGATGGAACCAAAATTGTAGAAATTGAAACTAGAAATGGAACTTACTATTCTACAAAATGAGCTCCTACATTTGAAATATAGAATCTAGAAAATGGGATGAGCCTTACTAATGATGCTCTAAGTCATTGTGGGTTGGTTCATACGAAGATTCATACAAAAAAATCGGCTTCGAATGCACCCTTATTATCTTTACTAGTAGTATATATGAACGTATGTTGCACGTATTTTAAATATCTTTTAATTAACTTTTTTTATACTTGGAAAAAACAAAAGACACCAAGAACAAACTATATTTTTCTAAAAACAAAATTATATTACAAAATTGCCTGTCTGCCTTCTTTAAATTCAATAAACAATTTTAATTAGACCACCATGGAATGGCTTCACAGTAGCATCTTGTTTTGGCGAACACAATATTTTAGTAATGAATATTTATTACTTGCTTATCCCTAGTGGTAGTTTAATATTGATATGGACAATTGTAGACTTGGTTGGTTCCGACCAGCCCCATAGTTAACAATGCTGACAACATAAATGATCTAAGGAAGATTGCTAGGTCCAAAGTTCATATATGGAGGAAGACGTATCACAGTGAAAGCTATGGCGCCGTAGGTACATGGAGATCCCATGATACACATTTAGTCACAATTCTTTCATTTTTATATTTCTTTTGAATGTTCCCTTTTTGTTTTTTTCTCTTGAAGCATCAACCACTACAAAATATTCCAACCTTAAATTATTTAGCCAAGGCATATTTTGTTATTTATATAAAAAAAGAAAAACTAGATATTCTTGGTTCTTCTTCACCCTTTTGCCACCCATTCTCTTTTCTCTCTTTCCTATATACTATATATCATACATACACTTGCCCACCTTTATGTTACACTCTACTACACAAAAATTTCTCTCCAACATTTGTCTTGACCACAACTGAGTCAATAATAGTGCATAGACGAAGCCATGATTATCACTAACGAGTGGTTTGGGGGGGGGGGGTGTGTGTGTGTGTGTGTGTGTGTGGGGGGGGGGGGGGGGGGGGGGGGGGGGGGGGGGGGTTGTTGGTGGTTTGGCTTTCTTATTCACCTCTCTTTTTCCATGTATGTCACTATGCCTCTTTCTCCTTTCCATTTCAGGTTTATATCAATTTGGTAGTTGTAACATAGGAGACAAAAGGAAATATTTTTTTCTTAATTACAATCATGCTTATAGCATCTCCAACTCTATTGTCTTGTTTTGTGTTGTAATTTTTATATGGCATGAGGTATAAGACATGTCTTTTCTATGTGGCAATATGATATTCACACAAGACAATGAGATAAAAAAATATTCTCCAATGCAAAAGTATTGAGAAGACAATAAAAAGTATTTTTTTTCCAACTTTCAAGACAACTCCTCCACTTTTTTATTTTTTTATAAATATTTCTATTCATAAGGGCATCATTAGTAGTTGGGACTCTTCAATGCAATTTGGAGCCCAAAATTTCAAAAAAAAAGTAAATGTAGAATGGGTTGGGTTTGTATGAGTATAGTAGGAAATTATAAAGTGAGCTCCGGTCCCAAAAATTGTGTGATCAAAAATTAATGTAGGAAAAAAATAATATAAAGTTTAGAATCTAGAAAGTTGGACTCCAAATTGGAACTTACTACTCTACAAAACGAGTTTCTACAATCTATAATTTAGAAATTGGGAGGCCCAACCCTTAGCACCCATGGATGGGTTGGGACCGAAATTGTAGAAATTGGGAATAGGGATGAGACTTATTATTCTACAAAATGAGCTCCTACATTCTAAATTTAGAATCTAGAAAATGGGATGAGCCTTACTAATGATGCTCTAATTGATAATGTGGAGCAGGGCCGGTTTTGAGGTAGTGTAATGGGTGCAACCGCACTAAGCCTCCATAATTCATGGACCTCAAAAATTTATTTTATATGTAAATGTTATATATTTTACATTTATTTATAAATAACTACATATAAAAATGAGTTGTTGGAAGATGTTGATTGATGATTTTACAGCTAGGAATGCTAGAAGATAGTTCTTCATGTGTGAAGATGCGAAATATGCTTGTTTGTTTAGTTTCATTTCTTTTAGTCGAATATTAATGCAATTGAAAGATATTGTATGTTTAATGATTTTCTAGTTGATGTTAATTTTAGATAATTTATTTTTTGGATTTTTTATTAGAAGAAATTATACGTGAATAGGCCTCCGTCTGTATTTCGCACCGGGCCTAGTCATCCATGATGAATCTCGACTTCGGACCTGATGTGGAGACAAATACATTGTGAAGTGCATTGTCTAGATCTAGACAACCAACTTCACATTGTCGAGATCTAACAACCAATTTTACATTGTCCTTCTGATGTCAACTTCATGATTTATTCTACATTTGTATTGTAGAATGATTTTTGAAATGAAAGCTTGTCATTCCTATGTGGCAATCATTTTTTTATAAACTCACAATAGGGTTGGAGATGCTCTTAAAGAAATACTAAAAAATAAATTATAGACCATTTTTTAAATATTAGAATAATTATTTGGTGCTATTTCTCCCAATGTTTTAAAAACCGGACCGGACCGGCCGGTTCAACCGGTTCACCCGTGAACCGGTCAATTTTTCGGTCCGGTTCAGTATTGACCCGGTTTTGTTTAAAAGTTAGTATTTTTGTAAAAAATTAATGGCCATAAGGGATTAATTTGGACCAGTTAAGTTAACCCAGTGGTTGAACCACTGGTTGAACCAACTGGTTGAACCAATTTGACCCGACCCAGTGCCTTGGCCGGGTCAACCACCGGTCCGGTTTTTAAAACATTGATTTCTCCTTTATGTTGGTCTAACACAAGACAATGTTCAATTAAATGCCTAGAGCCCCTCCATTAAATTTTGAAATCCCCTCCCCCAACCCTATTTTCATTTACTCCCGCTCATTCATTCCAAAGTCGTCAATTTTCAACATTTTTTTTTTGTTTCTTTGAAACGCGCCAGCAACCGCTGCCCCACCACTCCACGTCACTCACCCATCCGTCTCCTCTCCAAAAATTCCTCCCCCAAAAAATTCCTACACTGTTGTGTTACTTACATAACCGGCAGTCCCCAACTCCAGATCTCGATCGAGCTCCCCGTCGCCATTAATGGCGGGTCCTTCTCCGAGAAGAAGGAGCAGTTCCCCCTTCGGCTACAGGAAGCCCCCGTCGACCTCTTATTCTTCTTCCTCCTCCTCCTCCGCTTCAATGAGCAGCAGCAGGCTCATCCCGCGCTCCTCCCCCTCCTCCGTCTCCTCCGCCTTCCCCAGACCCCTCACCCCCACGCGCGGCCGCACGCCGCCCCCGCCGGCGGCGCCGCTTCCGTCCGCCGACGAGCTCGTCTTCGAGGCGCCTCCAGGAGGGGACAGCATCTCCGTCACCGTCCGCTTCCGGCCGCTCAGGTTAGCGTTTCGGGCCTCCGGATCTGGTCTTCTTTGAGATCTTCCGCTGAGAGCGTGTGTTTCCGGTGCAGCGAGAGGGAGTTCCAGCGGGGGGACGAGATCGCGTGGTACGCCGACGGGGAGAAGATCGTCAGGAGCGAGTACAATGCCGCCACCGCCTATGCTTTCGGTGAGCTTCTTGATTTTTTTTTTTCTTTTTCAAAATTTGCGGATTATTTGTTCTGTTGCGAACTTGACTAGGCTGTAGAGTTTCTGGTGATGGCATTGTGTTTGTTCTAATGAAAACTTGCTATGTTAGCTACAACTGTATTCGTATCCACAAGAGTGGGTTTACTTGCATTCGAAACAGTGCTTGTTTCCTAGAACCGCATAGTTGTGATGAAACGGCAGAGTGGGTTTTACTGCACGCAGGGAACTGACTCAGACTACTCCGAGGAAAGGTTTGGTCGAACGGGAAATATAACGAAATCACATTGCCTGCAGGAGACCCTCTATCATCTGCGCATTTACTCATAGCGAGGGGATTTCGTTGTATCCCCATGTGACCTAATCTTCTTCTGATGATACTAGCTTTCTAAGCTCCTTAATGTCTGGACTCTTGCGGCTGGTAGTCTAAAAGCATTATGGCATTACATGTGTGGTTTATCATGTTTTTCTAATATTATTATATTGTAATTCCTATACCGTAGTATGGCACTGGTTGTTGGTTAAGGATGAAGTGAAAACCTTGAAGTCGCTAGAGCAAGATTGCAATTTTATGCTGTACAAAATGAGCCTAGTTTTTGGTATTGTGAGTTGGAACTCTTGGACATTTCTAATTCCCTATGGTCAACATGTCAAAAAAAACGAGCGTTGTTGGAATGATAATACTACTATGGATGAGTGGCAATACGTTGAAAGATAGGATGAGAAACGAGAACTAAAACAAAAATTCAAAAACATTTATATCCTATTTGTTGGTTCAAGTGACAAACTTCTGTGAAATAACCTTGACTACCCACTGCATGCTTCATGCTTCAGTAACTGTCAATCACTGCCGAGCTTGAGACGAGCTTAAATATTCAGTTGATTGCTAGGAATTTGTTAAAAAAAACTTACTTTTCGTTTACTCTAATTGCTCACTTAGTTCCTCCTATATGTACCAGAACCTTATATACTGTGTCTGTTATCTTTTCAGATAAAGTATTTGGTCCAACCACAACTACGAATTCTGTGTACGACGTGGCTGCCGGGCCAGTTGTTAAAGCTGCAATGGAGGGCATCAATGGTATGTTTCCTAAATAATTTTTTATACGGATTTGTTACCATCCTGTTCTGTAGCATAGCCAATGCTAGGGAATTGAATATAGGTAATGACTTGTTGGCTAGAGATCCTTCCTGTCAATTGGAGTTTGGTAGGCTTTGGAAGTTTAAATGTAGGAGACACCACAAATGTGCGATATGCTGTTTTGTTGATTTTGTTGGCCATTTTGTGTCATAATGGTCCATTTGTTGTTTATGAAAAAAGGGCTCTAAGTAGAATATTGATTAAAACCTGTACTAAGCTAATCCATTTAATTTGCAGGGACTGTTTTTGCTTATGGTGTTACAAGCAGTGGGAAGACTCACACTATGCATGTAACGTTTATCTTTCCTATTGCTTTCTTGTTAAATCAACACAATTGTGGCCTGCCGGCCTCATGGACATGTAAATTCTGGTGTCCTAAAATTAAGTATTGCCCCCAAATTTTATAAAATTCAGAACTACCATCTTCTGTAATATATGAACCTCATAGGGAGTCATGTAATATTTCTTTGTTTGGGCTTTCTGTCCAGTGTATATGATTATCTATTTTTTTTACCCCATTTTTTGAGTTCCTTAATTGCACTTAATCCTTCACATGTCAATCCTACCAAAACAATATTTGCATATTGTTGAGCGGAGATAATCACACAACACTCTCAATTAATGGATTAGATTTCATTACCTGGTGTGTGTGTGTGTGGGGGGGGGGGGGGGGGGTGTTAAGTACATGTTTGTAGGAGAGGATAAGATCCCACTTTGCTGGTTATCTTACGTGGGACTAAACTAGAGACTATCATCATCATACAGTGGGCATGTTGACAACCAGGCCACCACCTATACAGGAGATTCAAACTAGCCAGGACAACTATACAACCCATACAGGAAGTAGAGGAAACATGTAGTAAAAGCATGATACAAAATCCACAATAAGAAAAATGCATTTTAAGGAGCAACAATCTAGATTCTACGAAAATAAAGGAAGACAACTACGTATAAATAAAATAACACATCACCAAAACTAGAGCAGTCTGTTAATAAGCATTTAAGTTAAAACAAATAAAATAAAGGACACCATTCAAAAAGAGAAAGAAATAAGCTTCTATACTCTTGACATAGCTTTGCTATGAGATAATCTATCATGAAGTAGACGACGAAGCAAGCAACATGCAAGTCATCCATCACACAAACTGTATGGATAACTAACATAGAAGCATAAACCGAGGGCATGTGCATCCAACATGAGGAAAGGAAGGTTTAATGCTAATTACCTTTGTTATGCAATTCATTACGATTGCTAGCAATCGTAATCAATTGCATAGCAAAGGTGGTTAGCATTATAATTATACAGGAGAACGAGCACTTATCTTCTCGTAAAAATTATTTCATTACAATTGCTAGCATTATTATTTGTTTTATTTGTTATTCAATTCTCTTGTATAATTACCTTTTTGGTTAATGCTGTGAGTTGTTTGATGCACAGCTGTGTTTCTGCATAAGTGCTCGTTCTTTTTTAATTCTTGATGCAAACTCTTCATATGATGGTCCAGACAATAGTTTATGTTTATTCTTTCCTCATTCTTGGTTTTTCTTGCATCCTGTAGGGTGACCAAAAATGTCCTGGGATCATACCACAGGCCATCAAGGATGTCTTCAGCATAATTCAAGACGTAAAATATTCTATACTTGTGTTGCTTGGTTTTTCTGCAAATCATTGAGTAATCTGCAGATAATCAGATGGATGTCTTCTTTCTCATAGTGACTAATGCTGCCCATTATTGCAACTTATTCAGACAAAACAGACATGCTGAATGTTTTATGGATTAGACAAATATTTGCTGTCAGCATTTTGTTCTTTATCGTGTTACCATAACAGTAACAAGCCAATATTTAACTCCACAAGTTAAATACAAGTGTGAAACATCGGATTTCATTCTATCATTATTATCGTCCTCTCTTTTCTTTTTTGATATTTAGCGAAATCCCTTGGAAATTTTAAGGGTGGAAATTGAATCCGAGGTAGCTAAATGGCAGCAATGACATATCTGCACTATTGTAAATCGGAACACAAATGGCGGACCCACAATAGGTGGGGGTAGGCGACTGCTTCCCCTGAGCTTTGGTTTCTTTCTATAGTCTTTGTTGCCATATTATTTCATTTTCATTAGAAATTAGCAACCAAATGGTGACTGAGTTGGTAAATTGATGAGACTAAGAGGTTTCAAAAATATCATGTCTTAAGCAGATTCTTGTGAAGATCATTTATTAATTTTCCTATGTAGTAGAATATAGATTTTTGGCTGTTGATTTTGTATGTGCGTGCATTCTCATGCTCTGGACTGTGATGCTTGTTTTTTTGGCAGACTCCAGGAAGAGAGTTTTTACTTCGTGTCTCATATCTTGAAATCTACAACGAGGCAGGTGTTCCCACTTATTTGTTTATATAATACATATTTTACATAAATGTATCATCAATCACGATTTTTTGTTGTGGTTCCTTTCTTAGGTGATAAATGATTTGCTTGATCCCACTGGACAAAATCTGCGTGTCAGAGAAGATGCTCAGGTGCACATCAATGAAAACATTAGTGATGATAAAGCTTATATAATCCATGCATTACACTTTATATTGTTCTTACCTTTATTTTGTAAGGAGCTTTTCTTAATTTTGTGGCATTATGCATGAAACTGTGTGTTCTGTGTTGTGGTACTGCATCTCTACATTCTCTTATTTAACTCTGGATGGTTCACTTAATATGAATAAATAAATAACTATATTTTGTGTTCTTCGTATGTGTTGGTTTAAAGTCTGATAACTCTTTTTTTTCCTATTGAAATGTACTTTCAAAGCTTTTCATTTATTATCTGCACAAGAAGGTGGTAACTATGTATGTGTTGGTTTAAAGTCTGATAACTCTTTTTTTTCTATTGAAATGTACTTTCAAAGCTTTTCATTTATTATCTGCACGATGCACTGTGCACATTCTCAATACTATTTAGGATAGTTGATCTGTCATGTTTGATATATTGAGAATGATGGAGTAGGTGAGACCGAGGTTCTTCTTCAGTACTATTAAACTGTAGGTTTCAGTTTTACTGGAAAATTTATACGAGGACTGTAAGACCACCCATGATTTATGGGTCAGAAGGCTGAACAATAAAGAAACAATCTTCCTAAAGTCAATATAACTGAATTGAGATTGTTGAGATGGATGAAAAGCACTATAACAAAAGATAGGATATTAGAGCTGTTATGAGAAGTTATGGGTACCAGTACTGTGGAGAAAATGAGATCAATGTTATATACATGCGAAATGGAGACCAATGGGCAATGCTGGTTCTAATTTAAGGAGGTGCTGGACTAGTGGGAAGCCTAAAAAATTGAAATGAGGAAATACATAACAGATGTTGTACCCACCAAAGTCAGAGGGATGGCCCTTTGTATATTTGAGTGGGATAAAGCGATTCATGTAGCGGATTCTGTTCTTTTATTTGAGAAGAACTCCAGGGGTTGTTTAATAAAGCTTTACTGCTCATGTTGCTGTTTTTTATTCTCAGTACTTCTTAGCAGATAGAAGACCCCTACATTGTCATGCATACGGTTCAAAAGAAATGTTGCAATGTTTCTCCTCTTTGGCATGATATTCTTGCTTCGGGCCTTTTGCTTGCTACATTTTGAAGTTCTAGTACTTTTTATGGGGAAAACTTGCTTTTGCTTCGCTAAATGAATGGTTAATATTTTCTATTTTTGCCATTTGTGCTAATAAATTGACTTTAGTGAACTTGTTGCCATTGCTAATTTTTTTGAGGGGTTGATACATATTAATTTCCTTCGTGGAAGTGAGAAAAACTATTGAAGTTTGTCCTTGTGGTGGTATGGTCTGGGACTGAGCTTCTCACCATGATGTTAGGGAATGGTCAAGATCAGGATTGGCCACCCATTTACTACTATTTGGAACAATATTGTTTTAAAGTTACAGAAACTCTATTACTTTAATTATGTTAAAATGATGGATTTTGTTTGCTTTTAGCATTCAAAATATGAATGTTAGTTTTGTGCTGTCATCTTTTTCCCTAATAAAAGCTTTTTGGTTATTGATTTCTCAAGTATTGAAAATATGCAGGGAACATATGTTGAGGGAATAAAAGAAGAAGTTGTTTTATCTGCTGGACATGCACTTTCTTTTATTGCTGCTGGTGAAGGTGCTTTTCGATTTAACCATCTCTTTGTTTATTCCAAGTTCCAACATGCACCATGCTAGTTTTAGCGATATATCTTATTTTACTTGCATATGTTTCAGTTGTTATATATTGATTCCTAGTCTATAATTTGTTAAAGTTGTGCTTTTTTGACATACAATTGGCGATATCACTGTACTTTGTGAGGATTGCAATTTTGACTTGTCATCATACAGAAATGGTGCTATTTTCTAACCATCATAGTTTACTTTAGGTCTGAACTAACACATTGGGTACTAGAAACATTTGATCTTTTCTACGAGTAATATATACTCCATGTATAATAAGTGAAAGCGTGCTTTCCATTCACTTCCAAGGCATATGGATTTGCTTACTTGTGAACCTTTTTTTTAAAGTAATTGTGGAAGGATGTGCCAGATATGCTTTAGTTTTATTAAGTCATGTAAAGAAATAAAGTATCCACACATTTTATAGTCGACCAGGTCCCTCCATTTGTTTGATGCAGTCATGTCTAATTGAGTTCAGGTTAAAATTAGTCATAGGATATCAAGGTTATTTGGGTCACTGAATTGTACTCCTTGGTTCTTATTGATAAAGTGAAACTCCACTTTGAGGTCTATGGTTACTTTTCTCTACAGATTCAGAGTTAGCCATGATTTCCTCTTCTGCCAGCTCTGATGCCTACTCCTATATAAAACTCAAATGATATTAGAACATCTCATCTGGGACGTATGATGATTTTCGTAGAAGCAGTGTCGCCAATGTCTATGGTACGTACTGAGGATTTCTGTTTTTGAACGAACATATCTCTGCTAATGATGAAACAAATTGTGTGGGATATAGGTTTAGCTGAGGCAATCCTGCCTCTATGAAAACATAAGTCTTCTTGGTTGGGTTCGAATGCCATATTCGCCCATTGCTATTATTTATCATTTATGGAGACTTCATAAACAAGTAGTATCCTATCTTAACTAATCCCGATGATAGACTCAAGCAAGCAAGACTCTAATTAATTCTAAGACTCTAACCAACAAATCCTATCAAATCCCTAACGGAGATGATAATTTAATATTAAAAATCTCCTTCCCCTAAAAAAGGTGTTCTTAAGACCATCATCAAAAACTATTCTTCATTGTCTCAAATCCACCTCCATGACTATGTCCCTATCTTCTTTGCCATGTGCTTCACTTAAGAACAAGTTCTTGCAACAATGACCTGGAACAAATTTTCATTGCAACGATTGCACAGACCCTTTGCACGATGCTTCTGCAATTCTGATTTTGACATTCACCGCACTTGAAGAGGTGATTGACTAGGCATTTCGTTATTGCGTCTCTTTGTGGATCTGTCATCTGATGCCAAGACAGTTTTTTCATGAGGGCTATTATGAGCTTCATCCAATCAAGCTAGTCCCATTAGTCATTACAGATGCTAAGGTTGGTAGGACGACTTCAACCCACTGAGGAAGCATCAAGCGATCTGGTTGCTAAGTGTCCTACTTTAGACTATAGCTTCTCAAAGCTAGTTTGATAGTCATGTATAGTGTCAACTTCTTGTAATTTCTTCAAGTTTCCAGAGAAATTTTGGAATTGTGTGGGACTTTATTGAGTGCGTAAATCCTTACAAAATATTTGTTATAACACCCCCTTATTGTTCGAGAAGTTATTACCATAACTGCACATCTCTTGTCTTATGGATGCTGCTGTAAGCGCTACCCGTTCATCTTCTTGTGTTTGATGGAATTAAAAGAAATGTTTGACACTGCAAATCCAAGTTGTAGTATCTTACTGTCAAAAGGAAAATCAATTTTAGTGTCCTTAGAGCAAAAGATGGTTTTGAGGCATATTGATGTCCTCCATTGCTGCCATGTCGTTCTCCATGGATTCAAAGATGATCCTGCAAGTTCTCTCCCACATCATGAACAGAGTGAGCTGGTGGGGAGTCTCCTGGTGAGCTGAGCAAGCTGAAATTGTCCACTAAACTTGCCATCTATGAGAGACCTGAGAGAGCTTACTTCAATTTCGAGCTTTTCTGTTCTTTCATCTATGCTCTTACTCTCATAAAACTTTGGTACGTACCCAGGATTTCTGTTCTTGGATGTACATATCTCCACTAATAGATGAAACAAATATAGGTACTATTGGGGGAAACTACTAATGAATGAAACAAACAAAGTGTTTGAGATATAGATTTAATTGAGGAACCATTGCCTCTATGAAAACACAAGTCTACTTGGTTGGTTCAGATGACATACCCTCCATTGATATTCTTCATCATTTATAGAAACTTCAAGGACAAAATGTAGTTAACCGAGAAGATAGGCACCCTATCTTAACTAATCCTAATGATAGATTCAAGCAAAGAAGACCCAAACTAATCCTAAGGTAGACTAATAAACAAATCCTATCAAATCTCTAAAGATATGATAAATTAAAACAAGCAAACCAATTTAAAGTGCAACCATGTAACAGTCTACTAGTTTATTATCTCCCCATGGTGGTGGTGGTTGTTCACATTCTCCTTCAATGTGTTGCTATAAGATGGAGGACTAAGAAGAAAGTTATCTGATAGAGTATTAGATTCTTTTTAAAATAAAAAGTTCTTCATAAGAAAGGCTGAGAAGGCATACAAAGAAGGGAAAGAGAGATGGTTCTGCTTCTTGTTTCTGATGGGGACCATGTCTTGGGTCTATATTAAACTTCAAAACAGCAAGTGTTCAATCCAATCACCACTGACGTTTTTTTTTTCTTTTTCTTATCATTGAATATCTCTCTTTACTTGCACTACTTATGTCGCATATTTTTCCAAAAAAGTGATTCATTCGATGGGATTTTGTATGATACTTATGAGATTGATGATATTGATATTCAAATATTTCTTCTTAGAAAGGATTGATTTGATCCCATAAGCGGGACTACCACACCAATTACATGTTACCACCAGAAACAGAACATCGTATTTCTTCCGAGAACCTCCTAATTGTTCCAAAGCAAACTAGAAAGAGATTCTTTAACCAGAAGGTCCAGAAATAATTCAGTTCAGATGTAGAACCTATCCAGAAGTTTGCGCAACTCAATAATCTATGATGGAATCATCAAAATGATCTTTTTTAACTTTGTGTGTAACTCACTCGAGGCTCGGGAAACAAAGAGAAGATGCATACAAATGAGATATATAATTAGTAGGATTACTCCGCATATTAATCGCAATCATGTGTCAGCTTGCCACCCGATTAATCAAATTAAGATCTTGACTACTCAACCCATTAATCACAGATTAATCTTTTCTTTTGGGAACACTGACGAGTATCCATATCCTACAATATGGCCTATGTAGACCAATGAAAAGGGTGTTGCCAATACGAGCTGCTAATGGAGAAGCATCCTATCATTTCTCATATTTTAGGTTGAGTACTAATACTTTAAGATTAGGTAATAGGATGAGTCATGGTTGCTGATCTTATACTTCAGCACGAAATTTATGAGTTTTCACTTAAACTAGGAAAAACAAATCTTGCTTACACTTAACTGTCAAAGATTCCAAGTGTAAGCCTTTGACTTTTCTCATTCACATTTAGATAAATGATGTTTCCAAGTGTAAGCCGTTGACTTTTCTCATTCACATTTAGATAAATGATGTTTCCAAAATTTAGACTTATCTAGTATAACACAGCTCAGAAAAAGCAACACATTTCAATGTTTTAGATATGTACAACTATAATCTCAAGGATACAAAAATAATATTCCAATAAGTCCAAGGTCCTTCCATACATGACCTGGTTAGGGGCAAAGATGCAAATGCCTTTTATATATTTATATTTTAAAACAGAAAATTAGTAAGTATAAAAATAAAATATATAAAAACTTCTTATATTTATATTTGTTCTATGGTTTAGGTGGTACGGAGCTGTGGTTATTCGGATCAAAAATTAGTTAGGGTGCTTAATAGATTAAAAAGAGCACTTGATGTTTTTTTAATATAATTTTGTAAAGAAAATATTGATGAATTTCTCCCCAAAATTTTAATTACTGACATGTGCCCCACCCCAGGTTGAATTCCTATTTGTTCCACCAACTTGAAGGATAACTCAATATGATGATTGGGAAGCTATGCTTTTGTTGGGAACTCTATTTTCTGTTGAGTTACATGTTGAAAAATGAGCATAGCAGATATAGGAGTGTTAATAGGGAAAGGATATTATAAAAATGAGGGCCTTGTCAGGTAGTGAGAGGTAGTTTTATGCACGAATAAGATAAAATAACTTAATTTGAGATGGTTAAGACTTAAGACATGCAATGGAGACTGATAGGTTCTGCTATTATGAGCAGTTAGCAGTTGAAGGTGCTAATTAGACAATGAGAGGAAGATCAAAATCAACAGTACTTGGACCTGTAAATGATTTGACACTTGTAAAGACTGAGAGCTCCATCAGCTGTTGTGCTGAATGGAGAAAAATGCTTCAACTAGTGAGCTCTAAAGGTCTTTTGATGAGGATTCGCTTTGCTGAGGCATCAATAATCTTTAATCGCTCTTGGACTTGTAAACGAGATGATACTTATAAAGACTGAGAGCTCCATCAGTGGTCTTGAATGGAGAAAATGCTTCAAAGTAGTGGGTTCTAAAGGCTTGTGTCCTGTGATATGGTATTTGTGTCACGCCCTGCTCCCGTAGGAGCGATCGTCCTCGCTAAGGCGTGATGCCGCGTGAGTCTAAATTGCGCTCACGCAAGGCGGGTTCCATAACGACCGATTACAGGCTAAGCGACGGGGTCGTCGCACAGAAGTCCCAAGCGGAAACATTGATACAGCAGCGAAAATTTGAAGCAAAACACAAGTCATGCATAAATACTCTTTTATTGATATTGGAACAAAGATTACAATGTGGCACGAGGCCAAGATTACAATCACTCAAAAGCTCACTCTTCTCACATTACAAGTCACTCTGCTCTCTCTCATTTCTCAATACAATTTGAGTAGGCCAGCGGAAGCTTTAGATAGGCGATGTCCATACATTATGTCCCGTATAAGTCCAGACTCCACGCGGCCGCACGCCTTGATTTGTCAAGGAACTCCGTGTCTCGACGCATCCAAGCGAGCTCCGCGCCACGAGCTTCTACCTGTGCCTGCACATGAAAACTGTGTGGGTGTCAGTACTCAACTGTACTGGTGGAATGAGCTCCTCGTCCACACATACAAAACCAACACGTTCATTTACTTTGTGCAACATAATTCCTTTACGATTGTCTTTATACTCTTGCCTTAGGATCAGTTTTAGGATATAGACTCTCGGCCTATTTTGTGTCTCTAGACCATCTCCGTGCCTTGCACTAGTAACTTACTTATACCTTGCCTCTAAACCCTTCTTGTGTCAACAACGTCAACTTATCAAGTCGTGTTTGCGTTTCGGCCAATACTTAAAGACGCAACTACACGATAGTACCCAATTTCCATGTGACCGTGCTACAAGTCCATATTGAGGCCGTGCCTCGCAACTCGGTATGACTTAACTATATCGCCGCCTCGCAGCCCTTGCTACTTCAATCACCAACTGACCCAAATCAAGACTTGTGAACTTTGTGTCACTCAACCAACTTTGCCTTGCGGCGCTTCCTGACTTAAACTCGAAATGGCTCAAACCCAACATATGCAACTCTATGCCAAAAACTTATGACTCGACGCCACATCTCGTGCCGAAGCACGGTGTCTACGTTGCAGCTAAATCTTAGGCCCAAACATTTTTCTTCCAAAACTTACACACATTCAACTCGACACATTCCAAAGACATACACGCGGTTAGCCACTATATACCGACTCATCTATATGAAAGGTCACTAGCACCACAAGCTATCCTGGACTTATAGCTTTGTTATTCGGTCCCATGGCGTCCAGGGCTATATCGTGTTTCCCCCAGCTCGGCTATACCGTGTTTCCCCCTAGACCGAAACGGTCCCATGGCATCCAGGGATGCCGCTCGTGGAAACTTTTACCTTGTCGACAAGTTGCCCAATGACCATGCAAGACTCGACTCGAACTGACGTCTCACACAGTCATTCTTCTTCTAATGTTACCATCTTTCTCAGGGCCAAGTTCAATACTTCTCACATCTGAGACCGTCTCGACGACCCATGGTCGCGGGCATTCTTCCTTTTTGCCCTATCATTTCATTCGACTCAGGAGCGACTATTTGAAAGCCCTCATTCCAACTCAATTTAATCAACCGTGGTCTATGCCTTAAAAACACAAAGTCCGTGATATCGCGCCTTAAACCAACTTGAACTCTATGCGACACTACCGCCCAAGACATACTCTATATGACAGGCCTTACGATCGTGAAACCAAGTAATATCGACAACCGTAGAAAATATGGAACTGTGCTTAGAATGTCTTCGATCGCCTAGAATCACTTAGCCTAACTTAATCGTGCATCAACTTGACGAGCAAAGGCAGCGTCAAGCCTTGCGTCGAGGGAATGTGCCGTGCACGCGATCGACTTTGAACAACCAAGTTATTTGGGTGCCTAGACTTATGCCACAAGCCGCACGATGCAACTTAGCTCGTGGGACGAGCAAAGACTATGCCAAACCTTGGACGATGGGACTGTGCATGCTTTATCGCATTTATGCGGGCGACGCCTATGACTTAGGCTAACTCACAACTTTGTGGCGAAGACCAATTTTCCCTTCTCCCAAGCTACGGGACGAAGGACCGAGTGTCATTTTGAAAGCCATCGTGCAACGATTCTAAACCGACCATGGGACCTTGTACATTTTCTAACTCAATCGACCTGACTTGGGATTATTCCCTTAGCTATATGGATTTGTCTCTTTTATTATCAAGTCTTCTTGTGCATTTCAAAACATTCGTATTTTTAGTGCGAAGGCCAATACAAGGCAAGTTCACCGAAGCCACCCACCCAAGCGAGAAGTCGCCTCGACCGAACGGGTCTTCGAGTAGCCGTTGCATGGCTAAGTCCGAACGCCGTTGGCGTTTCGATTCCTCCGATTGACTGAGCGGGACGGGGCACTACAATTTGTTCTTTCTCATGGGGCATCGTTAATCTTTAATCACTCTTGGCCATTGGTGATCCTACATATTTTCCTTTGAATTCTCTTTTGGTTGTTGATGTTGTGTTAAAAATATTATTACTGATAAAAATCAACCTAGCATATAAAGTAAACTAATAACAAAGTAAAATTATGATCTACTCTACATAATATGAGTTAATAAACTTCATAAATATTTGCTCCTTTAGCAGGTTGTAATTTTGGCTCTTGTTATTGAGTAATGCCTTGCAGTTGAATGCTTAAAGGACTGAATGTTTTAGTGAAACTTAGCTTTGCTATTATACCTAAATATTTGTTGTAAGCTTGTTGTCGTCTTCAACCCCTCTTCGTGTAAGCCTACAGGGCTGTGATCCAAAAAGTGAAAAGGAATGACATGCTGAGCCGCACTTTAGTGTAACCATCTTTAGCTACACCAAGTTTTATAGTTAGTTCTTTCAAAGTTTGGATTGATGCTGGAAAATGTGTCTGATTTGTCTGAGCTCCAGTATCCAAAAAGTCACTATGAGTTGATTCATCTTTAATGCATGAGTATTTTGATCCTAATACTGAATGTAATGGCTCGGTAATCAGACTCAACTATCCGTCATTGTATTATCATCGTGCCTTAAACTTTACCGTACCATTCAATTTGTCCCCCAAAAGTCAGTTTTAATAAATAGGGGAGTTGGATTGTCATTTATAAATGGACTATTTTTAGGATTTGAACGAATAAGGAACTATCAATAGTCCAGTACGGTCGTGTATGGAAATCATAGATTGTTGGAATATTTAGTATGTCATATTTAGTAGATTGTATTAGCATAAAGGATATTGGAATATCCTGCGGGCATATTTGATATGCCAGAATATGCCACATGATATTCCATCATTGTAATATTAACTGTAAGGCTATATAAAGCCAAGAGGACTATTAATAAAATTATCAATCAATTACAACATGGTATCAGAGCCAAGTTTCCACAAATCCTAACCCTAGCCGCTACCCCCCCCTTTCCCACACGCGGCCAGAGTCTACGCACGCGCGGCCAGAGCCCCCGCGGCCCCCACGTGCCCCGTGGCTGCTGCTGCTGCGGTGTTGTTGGCCGGGCGCCTATGTTGTACTGGACGCTAGGCGAGGAGAGACGACAGCCCACCCGCCTCGCCTAGGTGCGCCTAGGCACCACCTAGGCGCTCGCCCAGGATCTGGCTGCTCTTTTGCAAAAAATTCTGCAAATATGTATACAATAAATATATAGTATAATTAATAAGCAATAAGCATTGAGCAAGGCGGAGTTTAACTAATAATTATTGTATACAATAATTATGTATACAATAAATATGTAGTTTAACTAATAAGCAATAAGCATTAAACAATATGCATTATGCAAGGCGCCTTTCTTTTTCCTCTAGTCGACCCAAGGAGGGAGCCTAGGCGCGCCTAGGCGAGCATCGTCTCACATAGAAAAGTTTTTTCCAGGTCGAGGCGAGCCCTCTCCGACCCGTGCGCCTAGGCCGCTTAGGCGCGCCTAGGCGTCGCCTGTGACAACATAGCCGGACGCCCCTCTACGGCGTGCACGGCTCCTGCGGCTGTTGTTGACACTGATGCACGCGACGGCACTCGCGTCACTGCTGTTCGGATCGTTCCGAAAGTTGACACCGAAGGCCTAGATCTGATGAAAAATATGTTCGGATCTAGAAGCGGACGACGAGGACGAGCTTGAGTTGTGTGACGGTGTGACGTGATCATCGAAGAGGAGGATCGATGGAGGAGATCATCAAGAAGCTGGCTCCTGCAGAGGTTGCGACGTTGATGAAGCTGATGAAGATGTCGGCTAGTGAGAACACGACACGAACGTCGACGAGGTTGGAGCTTTCCTCCATTGATCTGAAGCTGGATGGACCAGCTACCTATCTGAGTTGGTCACGGCGGGTGAGGCGAACCCTCGCAGGAAAGAACCTGGATGGGTTCCTGTTGGACGAGAAGACAGAGCCGGACGAGGGCTCGGCAGGACACGACGAGTGGAAGTCCACTCATATGGTGATCTACATCTGGCTTCTTAACTCCTTAGTCCAGTCTATTGCCGCTACAGTAGACGACATTGAGATGGTAAAGGATGTGCGGGAGAAGTTGAGGCGGACCTATGATGGTGCGGGGAAAAACTTACGGGTCTTTCAGATCAAGAGGGAGATCGATGACACCGTACAGGGAGAGATGACAGTGCAGGAGTATGCCATCGAGTTGGAGCGTCTGTGGCTGGATTACGATCACACCTCAGATTGGACAAGCTGCGGGGACCCGAAGTGTAAAGAGAGACATGTATGTCTACAGGAGAGGATGATGAAATTTCTCAAAGGGCTGACTGCAGCATTCGCTCAGAGGACGACCCTACTTCTCGCCCAATCGAAGATCCCCACTCTCGAGGAGGCTATCTTAGCCATGATCCAGGAGGAGACACGCATCAGACTGCAGGCGGGGACATGTGGTCCTCCTGAAGCAAAGTCAGCACTGACGGCCACCAGCTCGGACGAGACAGGGCCTAAGGGAGAGGCCTGGCAGCACAACCGGCAGTGCTACAACTGCGGGGAGATGGGCCACCATCGGTATGCTTGCACCAAACCACCTAAGGAGGGAGATTCATGTGGTGGACGGAGACAACTCGGTGGACGAGGACATTTTGGAGGACGTGGCCGTGGTTGTGGGGGTCGACGAGGCGGTCGAGGAGATTATCGGGCGAACCTGCTGGTAGCAGAAGGAGATGGAGGAGCTGGCGGCACCTTTACCGAGGAGGATCAGGCACTGGTGGACATGCTGGAGATGCTCAAGAGGAAGCAACGAACGTCAAATGATGGAGACAGGAGGAGCACAACAGAGGAGGTGTCCACCTCATTTTTCGCTAGAGGCAACGCCGCCATGTATGCCTATCCGTCTTAAGGTACTGACGACTCACTTGCTCTTGCATCCATTGCTTCCCTTAAAGCGTCAGACTGGATTATCGACTCGGGGACATCTCGGCATGTGACGGGGAATGCTAGTGAGTTCTCCTCCTACACTCACCTAGCATCAGCAGACAACATTCAGACAGTTGATGGCACTTTCCAGCCAGTGGTCGGTAAGGGTACTGTTAATTGTACAGGTTCAGTAAAATTATCCAATGTTTTACATGCTCCATCCTTTCCAGTCAGTCTCTTGTCCATTAGTTCTATAATCTTTCAACTTAAATGCATTGTTTCTTTTGATATCCCTAAGGTGATCTTCCAGGAGAAAGAGACGGGACGAAGACTTGGGACTGGCACTTGGCATAAGGGACTGTGGTACCTGGATCGAGAAGGACTGGACTCAGCACTAATGTCTATGACAGAGAAGGCTGGTATGGGAGGACTGCAGATGAGGGTCAAGGATACTTTGATACTCCATCATAGGAGGTTGGGACATTTCTCCTTTGACATTTTAAGTAAATTGTATCCAGATATTTATCTCCGAGCTCTCTAGCCTAGTGGTATTAGAGCGGACATCCGGAGGGGCCGGCAAGGTTCGAGCCCCCCAATTGTGTGTGTGCGTGTGATTTCAAAAAAAAAAAAAAAAATAATAAAAAAAAAAGTATGTGATGCATGCGAGTTAGGCAAACTTATTAGGAGTTCATATATTGGTACGGGTTATAGGAGCTTTTCTATTTTTGAGGTAGTACACTCTGATGTTTGGGGTCCATGTGCCACTAATATTATGAATGGTTATAAGTACTTTGTTTTCTTCATTGTTTGTGCTTCTCATGTCACCTGATTGTACTTGATAAAAAATAAGAGTGATGTACCTACTTGTTTTCGGGATTTTCACAAACATGTCCAGACTCAGTATGGGACAATTGTGAAGGTACTGAGGTCTGACAATGAAACGGAGTATACAAACAGAACACTTGCAGAATACTTGTCAGCACACGAGATACAGCATCAGAGCACCTGTGCATACACACCTGCACAAAATAGCGTAGTAGAAAAGAAGAAAAGACACCTTCTGGAGGTCGCAAGAAGCATGATGATCGATATGAATGTCCCACAGAGTCTGTGGGGACATACAGTGTTGACAACAACTCAACTAATCAACAGAATGCCTTCGAAGGTCCTGGGATGGAAGTTCCCATGTGAAATATTGCAAGGCAATAATAGTGGGATACTCTCACTGAAGGTGTTTGGGTGCGTATGTTTTGTGAAGGACAACATGTCGTCAGTTGGAAAGCTTGATCCTAGAGCAGTCAAGTGCATCTTCGTGGGCTACTCGGCGACTCAGAAGGGGTACATGTGCTGAAGTCCAGTGGAAAAGAAGAAATTTGTAAGTATGGATGTCCACTTCCGGGAGCATGAGCCATACTACTGTCAGGAGGGAACTTCAAACCACACGCCTAATACTGCCAGTATGAGACGAGAGGGAGAGAAGGAGAGCTCGGTGTTGACCGATTTAGGAGTTTGGCATGGAGGCACGGTTGAGGAGGAGCAGGAAGGTGAAGAGGAACAGGGGGAGGAGATGAGAGTGTTAGGCCTACGGCTCAGAGAAAGTTACTTACCTACAACAGGAGAGGGAAGCAAACTGCAAGACCAATACCTACAGTGTCAGTGCCAAGTCTCTTGCCTGCGTCTGTCTTGACTCCTGAGACACCTACACTACCACCACTATCCCCTTCAGGTGATATCATTCTCCCTTCTCCTCCCACACCATTATCAGTACGGAGGATCACTCGCAACAATGCGAAAAATCTTCCGGACAGATATGGTTGGGACCTTGCTCAGTTTGTTTTTTATGACCACATCTTCTCTTCTCATGGAGCATTTATTTCATCTTTAGATAGTATTACTGTACCTAACAATTGGCAGGTTGCCAAGAACGATTCAAAGTGGAAAACGACAATGCTCGAGGAGTTAGGAGCTCCTGAGAAGAACCACACTTAGGAGCTGGTGAGACTGTCAGAGGGGAAGAGCGCAGTCGGATGCTAGTGGGTCTTTACTGTGAAGCAGAACCCAGATGGATAGGTTGAGCGCTACAAAGCTCGACTGGTGGCAAAATGATAGAGTCAAATGTACGTCATCGACTATGATGAGACCTTTGCACCAGTCGCAAATATGAGTACTGTCAGGACACTAATTTCTTTGGCAGCGAATGGTGGATGGAAGCTACACCAACTGGATGTGAAGAATACATTTCTTCATGGGGATCTGTTGGAGGAGGTATACATGGAGATACCATCAGGATTCGACACCAACCAGGCCGTGGACAATGTCTGCAGATTGAAGAAGTCCCTCTATGGACTAAAGCAGTCTCCTCGGACGTGGTTTGACAGATTCAGGAGGGCGATAATAGGGATGAAATATCAGCAGATCAATGCTGATCATACTGTATTCTTCAGACGGAGTGGAGGCCACATCACCATACTTGCGGTGTATGTGGACGACATGATTATCACATGAGATGATGAGCAGGAGATCGTCCGACTCAAGGGGAAGCTTGACAGAGAATTTGGGGTAAAGGACCTTGGTTTTTTTTGCTACTTCCTTGGGATAGAGATCGCTCGAGACGCAGAGGAGATTGTTCTGTCTCAGAGGAAGTATGCACTGGACCTTCTTACAGAGACATGGATGTTGGGGTGCAAACCTGCAGCAACGTCAATAGACCAGAGGTTCAAGTTGGAGGCCGAGGCTGGAGACCCAGTTGATGGAGACAGATAGCAGAGACTGGTGGGCAAGTTGATCTATTTGAGCCACATACGACCTGATATCTGCTTTGCAGCGAGTGTGGTGAGCCGCTACATGTACGACCCACGGAAGGGTCACATGGATGCAGTGTACCAGATTCTGAGGTACTTGAAGGGTGCCCCCGGGAAGGGGCTGATATTCAAGAAGAACAATCATGTGAGCATTGAAGGTTACTGTGATTCTGACTGGCTAGCTGTGCCGATGACAGAAGGTCTACCTCAGGATATTGCATATTCGTAGGAGGCAACCTAGTCTCCTGGAGGAGTAAGAAACAGTCTGTGGTGGCCAGATCGACAGCGGAAGCAGAGTACAGAGCTATGGTCCTGGGAGTTGCAGAACTGCTATGGTTGAAGAACATGCTGGTAGAACTGAAGCTGGATCAAGGAGCCAAGATGAAGTTGTGGTGTGACAACCAATCAGCTATTAGTATCGCCAACTAGGGCTGCAAACGAGCCGAGCCGAGCCAAGCTTTTGTAAGCTTGAGCTTGGCTTGACAAGAATTATTCAAGCTCGAGCTCGAGCTCGAGCTTGATAAATTTTTAATTTTAAAGCTTGAGCTTGGCTTGAGCTTGTTTATATTAAGCTTGAGCTTGGCTTGGTTTGAGCTCGAGCTTGGCTTGATAAGGAAGCTTGATTCAAGCTTGATAAACAAGCTCGATAAGTTTGAAATCAAGCTTGTCTCTCAACTTTATTTCAAGCTCATTAAGCTTGAATTCAAGCGAGCTTAATTTCAAGCTAGTTAGGTTTGATTTCAAGTTTATGAAATATTAACAATTTATTTATAAAAATTAAAAAAAAAGTTCCTTAATATCACTTATTAAGGACATAAATATATAATACACACAACCATATCGTTATATATATATATATATATATATATATATATATATATATATATATATATAGACTTGTTTTATATATATATATATATATATATGGCGGCTGCGGGAGAATCCGGAAACCCTAGCTCTGCTAGGGCATCGCCAAATCGTGGTGTGGAGGCGGCCAACCGCCCCCCGGACCGGGGGAAAGGCAAGGGGGTGGCGGTGGCGGTCGGTGGCGACCGGCGGGAGGTGGTCGGCGGCGGCCGGCCGCCGGAGATGCGCGCAGCAGCTGCTGCTCGCCCGCGCGCGGGAGCAGGAGCCCAGAGGGCCGACCGGGGAGGTCCGGCGACCCTCCCCCGGGGGCAGGCGGCTGCCGGCGACCCTCCCCAGGCGGGGGGGGTGGCCGGGGAGGGCTGCGGTCGGCGGGTTCTCATCCGAGCACGGGTTCGGTTGGGTGTCCGACGGCGGTGGACCCCGGGGGCTCCTCGATGGTGTTCACCGCCCAAAGGACATCGTCTGGATTGGAGGATGAGGAGGGGGCTTGGACTACGGTCCAGAATCGGAGGGTAAGACGAGGAGGAGGACAACGATCGCAGATCCCTGCGGCTAGGAGAGGCTCAGCTTACCCGCAGGGATCGGACAGGAGGGCGGGGATAGCCAGGAGAACGGGTCCAACGGTGGGTCAGGCTCACTTGGGGGAACGGGAGGGACAAGCCAGGATTGCGTGGCGGCCTCGTGCGAAGGGGTCAGCGGGGACGGCTGTCCCAGTTATCGGGGGAAGAGGGACTGCTGCGAACATGAGTGCCCGGCCAACCCCGACGATTCCACCTAGGAGTCCGGGCCCGCGGCCTGTATCCTGGGCAGATGCATGCAAGGTGGGGGTCGCCAAGACTCCGGCATCGATGGAGTATGTTGCACCTATGACGATTGGGGGTGAGCTCTGCGCCGACTTCCCGGCCGACGAAGTGGCGAAGGTGACGACATTCTGGGAGAATACTTTAGTGCTATATGTGTTGGGGAGCAAGCCCTTCTACGGGCAGATCCGAGGATATGCGGACATAGTCTGGCGGCCGAAGGGTAGCATGGAGTTCTTCTCCAAGGAAAACGGCTTCTACTTCGTTAAATTTGGGTTGGCGGAAGATGTGACTCGGATACTCCAGGGAGGGCCATGGACGTTTGACGGCCGCCTCATTATTCTGAAGCAATGGTCTCCCGACTTGAGGTGTGAGAAGGAGGTGCTTAATGCGGTGCCTGTGTGGGTTCGGTTTCCTGAGTTTCCGGTACGCTTCTGGAGTGTCCCACTTCTTATGAGACTTGCCAGCCTCATTGGCAAGCCGATTAAGGCGGATGATGCCACCGCCTTCAGGTCTAGATTGATGTATGCTCGGGTATTTGTGGAGATTGATGCCAGGTTGGACCTGCCTGAGCAGTTGAAGTACAGGACCCCTTCTGGCCAGTTACTTATGCAGAAGGTGGAGTATGAGTGGGTTCCCCCCAGATGTCCGGCGTGTGCCTGCTTTGGGCATCTCCCGAGTGCTTGTAGGCGTGGAGGAGCTTCTGAGGTGGTGACGGAGGAGGTAGTGCAGGAGGCAGGTGGTGCAGATGACTCCCCAGTAGTTGACCAGGTGGGCTTGACGGAGGATGAGATGGAGGCAGACCCTTCCCCCATCTCTGGGGAATATGAGGGGTCTCCGACGGAGGTTCTTGCTGGAGCGATGGTTGAGTATATGGGGACTAGGACCATGACCACCAGGAGTATGGGACAGGAGGACAGGCGAAATGGAGATAAAGACACGCTAGCTCTTCAGGTTTACAGTCGGAAGCGCCAGGCTACGGAGTCGCATAGTGAGGACAGCGGACAGGGTGGGACGGAGAGAGTGTGGAAGGTCAATCCTAAATGGGTGGCGGTCCTCGCTCAGCCTCCCCCACAGGAGGACCCACAAGGGGCTGCGGCCCCTGCTCTGCCCCTTCTTCTTCAGGGGGATAGAGTTGAGGATACAAGAGATATGGAGGTTGCACTCTCCCCGGGTGCCCCTTCAGAGGATGTTCAGGGGACCCCACCCGCGGTTTAGATGTCGGCCCTTGCCTGGAATGTACGGGGGGGGGTGTTCTCTGGGGAGATGGAGGGAGATTAGTGAGGTGCTGAGGAAGGAAAAGTGTGAAATCTCGATCTTACTCGAGACTAAGATCAGGGGGGCGAAAACTCTGTCCCGTAGAACTCCTACGGACTGGATCCAGCTCCACAACCTTGGTCTCTGTGATATGGCGAGGATCTGGGTTAGATGGAATGGAGCTAGTTGGGCGGGAGAGGAGGTTTTCATGTCTGACCAGCTGGTGGCTATCTCCTTCACCAACAAGGGTGGGTTCCGATTCTTACTTGGTGCTGTCTACGGGCACAACGACAGGAGGCGCCGGGAGACCTTGTGGCAGGACATCATCAGGCTGAGTTCCTTAGCGATGCATCGTCATCTCCCCTTACTTATTATGGGAGACTTCAATGCTACGCTATACAGGGGGGAGAAGCTGGGGGGGAGGCCGGTCCCGGACCAGATCCTCTCAGATTTTCAGTCTTGCCTGCTCCAGTCCGGGCTCAGGGATCTGGAGAGGGTAGGGCACATATGGACATGGCACAACAAGGCGATGGTGAGCAGGGTGGCATGCCAGCTCGATCGTGCTTTGGGGAACAGTGATTGGTTCCGCCTATTCCCCTCTTCTGTGGCTGAGGGGCTCCCTGCGGGGACCAGTGACCACTCGCCGATCCTGGTGTGCTTCGTGGAGAGTCCCAGATGGAGAGCCCGTCCGTTCCGGTATGATAACAGTTGGTTCCTATCGGCTGGATATGAGGAGACTGTGGCGGGAGGTCTTTGCCAGGAGGCGGTCGGCACTGCCCAGTTTTGTATGGTTCACAGGCTGAAGAAGACCAAACGCGCCATCAGAGACTGGGTGAGGGCTCTCCCCCGGACTTCCTTACAGGAGAAGGAGGCGGAGTTGAGAGACCTGCAGTCAGATCTTCAGGGCGACATGATGAGTGGGGAGATGGCGGCTAGAGAGAAGAAGTTGGATGCAGAGGTCAACACCTTGCGGCTCCAGCAGGAGATTAGTGCGGCCCAACGGGCCAAATGCTCCTGGCTCAAGGATGGGGATCGCTGCACCAGATTCTTCTATGATGTCATCCGGGCTCGCCAGCACCGGAACCGTATTCAGAGACTGATTGGCAGGGACGGGCGTCTTGTGACCGACCAGGTTGCTATCCAGGAGGAGGCTGTCCGGTTCTATTCTGAGCTCTATCATCAGACGGACTATCCTTCGGTATTCCCGCAGCTGACTACGAAGACGTTGATTACGGAGTATGGCAATAGTCTTCTTATGGCTCCTATCCAGATGGCGGAGGTGGAGGCGATTGTGATGCAGGCTGATGCTTCCAAGTCTCCTGGACCGGATGGTTTCTCCAGTGGTTTCTACAAGCGTCATTGGGGTATCCTCAAGGTCCAGGTCCTTGAGGCTGTTCAGGAGTTCTTTGATACGGGCAAGCTCCTGAAGGAGCTGAACCACACCTTCCTGACGCTAGTGCCCAAGAAGGAGGGGACGACTTCTCTTGCTGACTTCCGACTGATTGCTTGCTGTAATTATTTGTATAAAATAATTACTCATCTTATGTGCAGGAGGATGGAGGATGCTATGCAGGGCCTGGTTTCTTGGAATCAGGCGGCATTCATCAAGGGGCGGTCTATTGCGGAGCATAGCCTGCTGGCTCATGAGCTGATTCGGGAGTTCCACAAGCCTGGAGGGATGAAGGCCTGTGTGAAGCTCGACCTGAGGAAAGCCTACGACATCGTCAACAGAGACTTCCTCTGTCATTTGATGGGTGCGATAGGATTCTCCGAGACATGGGTGGACAGAGTCAGAGAGTGCATCACCTCTCCTACTTTCTCGGTCCTCATTCAGGGTATTCCATACGGGTTCTTCGGCAGCAGCAGGGGGCTTCGGCAGGGGGACCCGCTTTCCCCCTACCTATTCACCCTCGTGATGGAGTATTTCACCTGTTTGATGGACATTGCGGTGTATCGGGAGAGGATTGTTCCGATATACAGCAGGGTCTCTCCGGTGGTCTCACATCTCATTTATGCGGATGACCTATTGGTTTTGTTGAGGCCTTCCATGTGAGGGATGAGGGAGCTTGCGGCGGTGATGGAAGAGTTCGGTCAGCTATCGGGCCTTCGGTTAAATAGGGACGAGCAAAGTTTACTTCAGCAACTCTTGCACTTTGAAGGAGGAGCGGGTCATGGAGCTTGGGGTGGAAAAGGGGGACCTCCCGGTGAAATATCTGGGGGTGCCCCTTTCCGTCAACTACGCGAAGGACCGAGAATGTCAGAGTCTGGTGGACTTTGCACAGAGGAGGGTAGAGGGCTGGCAGGCGGCTGACCTATCTTTTGGAGGGCGTATTGAGCTGGTTCGATCGGTCATTTCTGCTATTGCTTTGTTCTGGCTCCAATCTGTTATGGTTCCTTTGGCTACTATCAGAAAGATTGAGGGCATATGTGCCAAGTTCATTTGGCATGGGGGGATTCATGCCATCTCTTGGGAGCAGCTCTGTCGGCCCAGGAAGGAGGGAGGTGTGGGTCTGCGATCCCTTGTATCTGTCAGGGAGGCGGCAGGGATCAAGCTGGCATAGAGGTTCCTTCAGGGCGATTCTCTCTGGTCGGCCTGGATGACTAGTCGGTATCTCCGGGGCAGGAACTTCTGGATATGTGAAATTGACAACAACTTCTCTGTGTCTTTCAAGCATATCCTGAGGAACCGTCCTGTACTTCGGACGGCTATTCGGCGGAAGATGAGGGAGGGAGGGGAGACGGACATGTGCAGATCACTCCTACGGCACTGTCTGATGTCTGGGTTTGGGCCCCTCCCGGCCGCTCGGAGGGTGCGGGGGAGTTCAGATTTAGCAGCTGCTACGACCTTGTTCGCCCCCACTTCGATGATATTGAGGAGTACGACTTTGTCTGGGGGAAGGGGCTTGCCAGGAAGATGCAACTGTCTGCTTATAAACTGGTGCTGGGCCGGTTACTCATTAGGGACCGACTACTTCGGTTCGGGGTCCCTGTCCCTGACCCTAAGTGTGTTTTGTGTGAGACAGAGAATGAATCCATTGGACATCTGTTCTTTCAGTGCCACGTGGCATGGAGCATCTGGGCGGAGCAGAGCCGGAGACACTTGGGAGGGGTTGGAAGGGAGCGGGACTTCAGAGAAATCCTTAAGTTGATTGGTGATTGCAGGGGCCAGGAGCAGAGCTGGGCCAGATGTGCCAGATTGAGACTTGCTGCATCTGTTTGACATGTCTGGAAGGAGAGGAACCGGCGCATTTTTGAGGGGCTGTCCACTACACCAGTGGGCATCCTTCAAAACATTGAGTCGGATGTACTAGTAATGTCCCCCTGAGTTGGGACTGTATCTCTATGTTGTAACCTATTGCGATGATAGTTGAATAAAATTTACCCTTTTTCCAAAAAAAAAAAATATATATATATATAAACAAAATTAGAATTCAACAAAGAACAAACGAGCTTCTAAACGAGCCAGCTCACAAGCTCATAAACGAGCCAGCTCGCGAGCTCAATCGAGCCGAGTACTTCTAAGCTTGAGCTTGGCTTGTTTATTAAACGAGCTCAAAAATAAAGCTTGAGCTCGGCTTGTTTACTAAACTAACCGAGCTCAAACAAGCTTTTATCAAGCCGAGCTTCGAGCAGCTCGCGAACGGCTTGGCTCATTTGCAGCCCTATCGCCAACAATCCAGTATAGCATGATAGGACCAAACACATCGAGATTGATAGGTTTTTCATCAAAGAGAAGCTGGATAACGGATTGCTGAAGCTTGGCCACGTTCCGACCAGGGATCAGGTAGCAGACGGACTAACCAAAGGACTTACCTCTGTGAGCATGATTAGAGGATGTGACAAGATGGACTTAGTGAGTATCTTTCGCCCATCTTGAGGGGGAGTGTTGGAATATTTAATATGTCATATTTAGTTGATTGTATTAGCATAAAGGATATTGGAATATCCTACGGACATATTTGGTATGCCAGAATATGCCACAAGATATTTCATCATTGTAATATTGACTGTAAGGCTATATAAAGCCAAGAGGACTATCAATAAAATTATCAATCCATTACAACGTAGATGCAACATCTTTACATGCTCTTTTGGGTTTCAAAAATGTTTGCATGATTAATATAAAGTGTCACAGTTGAATAATATAACATGATAGTTGCTATTACTAGTAGGTATGTTGTCAACTTATTTGTTTGCTGGAATACTTTCAGACATTTTCTTTTACTTCAGTCTGGCAACCTTTCTCGACCAAGTCGTCATGACAAGGACCCTTGCATTGCCTTTGATTTGTAATTAATGGTTGTCCAATTGATACCTAAGCCACTTATATACCCTCTTTTTAAAAGTTTGTTGTTTATAGAAGAAACTGAAGACGTTATGACTATTTGTCTTCGTAGTTAGCTCCCTCTCGATTATCTTGCACCCTGTAACTGATTTTTCCTTGTAACTTGCAGAACATCGCCATGTTGGTTCGAATAATTTTAACTTGTTTAGCAGCCGCAGTCATACTATCTTTGCACTGGTTAGTATAAATTTGAATATTTCAACATGCAGATTATTTTTAGCCTGTTATTTTGATATTCTGCATTTTGGCACTGTGGCATAAGTTCTTTTTAGGATTATTTTTTGATGAGTATTCTGATAATTGCTTTTGTCACATCTTGCTTGGTTACTAGCCTATTCTTTTAAGCTCTCCAATTTGCCCTTGCCGTATTTCTGCAACAAGTTTGCTCATAGGTACAGAGGGTCTTGTTGTAGCTTGTCCATGCTTGCAAACACTTTGATAGTTGAAGATGAAGAGCAATCAATGAAGTAAAATGTGTCCACAATGCTACAGGGGTCTTGACAATGCAGGGTCTTGGGGAGGGTCAAGATGTACACAAAGTTGTCCCCTTTCTTTTTTTTGGATACTTTTTTGAGAGCTAGAACCCACATTATCCAGGATGCGAGCACTAAGCCTTACAGTGTTCCGAGCAATGATTCACGAGCAAGTACTGAAGTATAGAACATAATAAGGCTTGCCTCTACTTCAAAACACTTGGGATTTTTTTTACTTTGCAGACAGAAATAGATCAGAAATTGACACAATACCTGGATAGTAGCTTGAGAGATTTATGACATGCGAATCGATCGACTGAGCTATCTTGCAAAAATGCATGATAGACTTCATTCTTTTTCTCTCCCTTTCCACTGAAACTTCGGTGCATTCGCTTCTTCATCTCATTTTGTATTTGTGAACTGTATATTTAAAAAACTACTTGCTCATTATTGATGATCTTCATATTTCGCTCTATGCTTGGGATGGAACTATAGAAATCTCATTGGAGCAAATCACATGCACTTATATATTACAGGTCTGAGCCTAGGTGGCTGAATTAGCTTGTATATGTATTTTTAGGTAGCTTATGAAACTTTCACATTCTTTCTATTTCAATTTAGAAGTTCTTTCCATATTTGGAAAAGTATCTAATTTACTTATGATATTGATTTCTATGTAAAACTCGTCATGACTTTGCTTATTTCAATAATGAGTTCCTATCTAGAACTCCTGATGAGTTGATCTTTTAGGGTAAACTTTATATAAACCAACCTGATATCTGGGTTAAGACACTAATTGAAAGTAAATAATCGATGAAATTCTAATTTGTGCCTCCAGAAGAGAACTTCTCCATAGAATTTGTGGATGCAAGTGCATATCAAACTCTAGCATTGAAGGTGTGTTAACTTCTTTATCTGCTGGCTGCCTTTGTTTTCTGCTGCTTCCCAGATCTGAACTATGCCTTTCTTCTCCTTTGTACATCAACGTCTATGCCACTTTCCTCTATGTTCCATACCCTAAGCATTTTGACTTTAATCTAAATACCATCACCATCTTTTCCATACATGAGACTACGAGCGTCCATTAAAACCCCTCCGAAACAAGTGTTCATAAGATCTGCACAATGCAGTTGGTTGTTACATGGTCCTAAATCTCCGTCAAAACCCTAAAAGATCCTCTCTTCCACATTGGGCACAGAAGAAGATCTACTTTCCGTCAAACTGTCACCATAATTTCTTTCCTAATTGGAAACACCATCATAAATGTTCCAAATTGAAAAATTGGCATCAGCTGCACAGTTGTCTGGAATCAAATTCCAAGGATGCCATATTGCCAAATTTCCATGGATCTTTAAATATAATCATTTAGTGGTCTGTGACCTAAACCTTCATAAGTTCACACTTATCTTTTGGTATGTTAGATTATAACAACACAAAAAAAAAAAGCCTTCATCCTGAAATTTTGTGGTTGGCTATTTGAATCCTTTTCTCCCATTCCGCTCTGTTAAGGGCCATCTCCTTTGTAACATTAAAGCAAATCTTATCCTTGTTTACAGCCTGAAATCCAAGTTTGTTTATGCCTATCCTATAGCTCTACTAGCTCATTTAACTAATACTTATTGCTTCTCCTAACTGATGCATTGAAAGTTAGAATATATGGGGTTTAACATATGCGTTTCCTCACAAAATTATTGGGAAAGAAGATTTCAAGGATTTCTGCTGAAGTTTAAGTATAAAACACGACTAAGTTTGGATCTTACTTTACATTCCAATGATGGCTTTAAATATTGATAAAATTGGAAGAGTGCAGGTCTAATTTTTAGCTTTAAATATTAAACAACACCAAAGCCTTTATCCCAATTTTTGTGCAGATCTTCTGAACACTTGTTTCGACCATGTAACTTCGAAACAAGTTTAAGTATAAAACAACACCAAAACCTTTATCCCATTTTTTCATGGTCAGCTAGTTGAATTGTTTTCTCCATTCAGCTCTCTTAAGTGCTTTGTCTACTGTAACATTAGCAAAAACCATATTTTAGTTACATTCATCCAAGTTTGTTTCAAGGTTCATTTTATCAGTATTAGAATCAATTTTACAGACTTTTGAGATTATTATCGATTGTTTCAACAATTCCGGATTGGAGTTTCAGAGGTCTTAGTTTCAGAAAGCTAAAGATAGTAGGAAATTATCTAGAAAACTAGAAAAATATTTGATACATTTAGGCATAATATTATGTTCTATTTATTGTTTCGTGTTAGTTTTGCATGGAATAACATCCAAAATTGTTGAATTGTCTACATGCAGTAGATATTATTGATCATTTTACTTGCTTTTAGATAAAGTACCCCCACAATCTATAACTAAATGTAATAAGGGAATGTTTGGATGCTTGAAAGTGAGCCGAAGTGTGAAAGTGAGATAGTGCTTACATTGCATGTGCATCTCTGTTGAGTTTCATAAACTTATTTGGAATTTGCCAGAAGTAAAATTTGGCGGAGGCATAACCTCGCCTTGACATTCATGCAAATGCATAACTTTTTGTCAAAAGCAAAAATATGGCTGATGCCTAGCTCAGAAACTCTTGATTTCTTCCTAAACTCATATTGAACCTAAAGATCATAAGAACCTTGAGTTCATAAGAAATTGAAGTTCGTAATATGCTAATAGAATTGATAACTAAAATTCACTATTACATGTGAAACATAACTACTACATAATTAATCCGTTTTTCTTAGAACATGAAGTTCTAACATCCATGGTAGTCAAAGATGCGTTCGAGGCAAGGCGTGCCTCGCAACAATGTGCGACAACTGCGCCTCATACCTCACTAGGCGAGGCGCCTTTCTCAAGGTGCACCCAAGGCACACCTTTCAGCAAGGCTCAACATAGAAAATGTGTGCCTTATGATTTTTGTTTTGTTTTGTTTTGTTTTTTGTTTATACAAAACTTTGAGGCATGGAGATAGCACTTACCTCATACGAGTGGAAGAGAGGTAGCCCTTTCCACGGTTGCCAAACTTAGCTACAGTTGAACTGAAAAATCTAAAATCTACTAAAAGTGTGGTAGGGATAATTCAAATTCTTGTTAGTTCTGTTGACCGCTATCTACTAGTTCACATGGTTATGTTTTAATATATTTTTGTTAGTTTTCATATGTTAATTGGTTTTATTTCTTACCTTACTAATTAATTTATTTATTTATGCATATTTTTATTAGTTTTTATTTTTGCGTATCTCTTCGTTCAGACGCGTGCCTTAAATGCGCTTTGCGGCTCGGGCGATATAGACCCTTTACGCCTTGAGTGCGCCTTACACCTCTGACTACCTTGCTAACATCTTGTTTTCCTTCCACTGTAGTGTCAAATCCAAACAAGCTCGGTTTCACCGTACTGGGAGTTTCTAGACTACTTAAGTGGGTCTAAGATGTCAAACTCCATTCACTATAAAGAGACTGAGAACAACAATTAAGGCTCACAATCAAGTAAATGAAGCTGAGAAGGCACTCACTATGATCTTAATCCGAAAGCATATGCCTGAAGCTATGCAAATGGAATACCTCGTTGAAGGTGATCCTTTCACTTTTTGGGTTGCTCCTGGAAACCGTTTTGATCATCGGAGGAGGATTTTCTTGCATGAAGAGGACTTCGAATCCGTGAACGAGTACAACTCTGAAGTATTTCGAATTTGACCAATCCTTAAAATTTGTAAGACTTGATTGAGGATAATCTCTTGAAGAAAACCTACTCAACTTTTCATTCCTTTAATATGCTCCTGCAACAAAATGATAAGAAAGAAAATTTTCAAGTTTTCGGATCTGATTTTTCTCATGTTGCTCGCAAAAAGAACAACGAAGTCATGATGAAGAACCATCTTGCCGCTCCACTGGCGCGAATGTCATCCTGTTGCCTGAAGCTAATGTATGATATTCTAAACGCTAGAATCGATATAATTGGAACATGTGCATCGATAGGAAGGGAAATTCGATTACACCGAAAGGAGGAGAAATTAGGGCTGCCAAAGGAGAAACCACAACAACAAGAATGCACAACAACAAGAATGGTCGACTGACTCCTAGGCCCGACAACTTCAAAAAGAAGAAGAATGATCATGCTTCTACTTATGCTACTTCCAACGTTTGTTATCCTTGTGGTAAGACATGCAGTTGGTCTTGCATTTGTCGTACCCCTGCCCACGTAGTAAAGGAGTACTATTTACAAATGCTACAAACTAATGTCCTCCAAGCAGATAATCCGTTGGATGCTACTTTTGAAGTTAGAGATTTTCATAAACAGATTGAAGGATAAATAGTCATGGATGTAGGGGTGCAACTCGGGCGGGTTGGGTCGGGTTTGAGGTCAACCCGAGCCCAACCTGATAGATCATAAGTCTAGCCCAAGCCCAAGCCCGACCCGACTTCGGGTTCAACATATAAAGCCCAAGACCAAGCCCGGAGGATCGGGTTGGGCTCGGGTTGGGTCGGGTCCATCGGGTTTATCGGACTCTAATATGATATTTGAAATAATTTTAAACAAGAGTAATATTAAATGTATAATCAAATAGCAATCAAGCCTCAATCATTACAAAATAAAACTGAAATGAGATTTAGGACAAGGAATTGAAGAGTTCGGATGAAAAAAAATTATAGTTTAAACTTTTTATTTAAGTAGTATGAAACAATATATATATATAAATTATATGTATGTCGGGTTTCGGGTTCTTCGGGTTACCCAACACATGAACCCAAGCCCAACCCGATTTTTGATCGGGTTCAAATATTTTAACCCGAGCCCAAGCCCGAACACGAATATCTTCAACCCTAACCCAACCCATTAACGGGTTTACCCGATCGGGTTCGGGTTTAGCCCGCCCAAGTTGCACCCCTACATGGATGGCCTTATATGACTTATCTTTCGATATAGTCAAGGTTGATAAATGATGAATTGTAGTTTTATTTTGATTTGTATATTATTTTTAATAAAGTAATGTCTAGATTATTAATTGAGTTTCTTTTGCATACATGTGATCGAATTCAATCAATTTGGCTAAGTTATGACAAGTGAGGAAGTTATATGTATGGTAGACAGTACGATTATGCATACTATTCTTTGTAAATGATAATATTTTCTAGTTTCATCCCTCCGTAAAACTCTTTGACAACCCTATTATGCTCATCAAGCTTGATAAAGGGGCACGGAATATCCCATTTCATGTTGTCCAATGATATAAATTTACCGTTGAAGATGCATTATCTTCTCCCTGTTCCGAAAGAACATTGTGGAGTTTTAAGGATATCCGACAAAACAATTATCATGTTGAGAACACTAAAGAAAATGGAGTGGGGTATCTTTGCATAACTTTCAATGCAACGACCAAAATAGTGTCTTGGAAAAGATGACTCGCCTCCCGAATGTGTTGTATTCTATAAACATCCAAACTATAGAGACCCATTACGTGACAGACCATTCTTTGGCAAGTTGAGCACGTTTATGCTTTGGCATGACCGTTTTGTCACCCTTGTCGAGACTTGATGCGTTATACCCTTAAATCTATACACCGGTATAACCTTACTAGCAATAAGGATCCCAAGTATTTCAATACACTTTGCCAATCATGTTTTTTTGGCAAAATTAAATACTAGACTGCCCCCAACAAAGATACGCTTTGACATTCGCTCTTTTCTATATTGGATTCAAGATGATATTTGTGGACCGATCCAACCATCATGCATACAATTATTTCATGGTACGGTTGATGCATCGACTCGCTAGTCACATGTATATTTGTTGTCCACAAGAAATGCTGCATTCGCAAAACTCTTTGTACAACTAATTAAACTGTGGGCTCACTACCCAAATTATTAAATGAAGTCCATAATATTCGATAATGTCGGAAAATTTATGTTTAAGTTATTTGATGACTATTGCATGTCCCTTGGGATTTAAGTTGAATATCTAGTTCCTAGTTTATACCCAAAATGTTCTCATAGAAGTGTTTATTAAGCGTATCCAGTCGATTCCTAGGACTTTGGTGATGCATACCAAACTTCCTGTTTTTGCGTGGGTCTACAAGTATGCTGGTTCGTCTGATACTCGTTGTAACTTTACCGTATTCGGCGTTACGATTGGTTATTGTGTACAAACATAACTGTTTTATTTACATGTTTTAGTGTGCAACCTATGTGCTATTTGCACTGTCGCAACGTACCAAAATGGACCCTCAGTTAAAGAAATGTATGCCGGTTATAATTTGCCATTGGTTATTCGCTGTTTACAGTCTTTGACGTGATCTCTTTACCGTAAGATTTGCAGATGGTTACTTTGATATGACAATCTTTTCGCCAATAGAGGAATAAGAACATCGACGTTTATGAAGAACGACACGAATTGACGTTGTTGTGCCCACTTTGTCACTCGATCTCTGCAGGCTCCATGTGATAATGAAGTACATATGATCTTATATCTTCATTTAATAACTCAAAATATGCTATATACGTTATCTAATCCAGAGAAAGTGACGATATTACATATACCTGCTGTAAATGTGTCTGCAAGGATAGATATCCTATGTGGACACAACTTTCATTGTAGGAAACACCGTCCCTGAAGGACGACACAATGTCGTCCATGAAGGACTACAAGATACACACAAAGTATGACATGGTATACTGACCCAATTATCTGCCTTCGATCGCTTGACCGTAAGCGAGACATAGCTCTCAGTTCAAAGGATTCTCTCCTACTGAAGAGGAGGAGCCTCACACCCCCGAATCCTAGCGATATCTCAAACTGCTGGAAGAGATGAGTGCATAAAATCGTATATCTGAGAATCAAGAAATCTATGTCCAATATGTTTGCTTTTAGACGAGTTGTGGAATAGAAATGAGATAATCATCGACGATATTTTTGCATAATCATTAGCGATTAAAATTATAAAGTGCGACGATATTGAACTCTGTTCCGTTGAAGAATGTCAATGTAGAACTAATTGGTCAAAACAGAAAGAAGCAATCCAATTCGAGTTAGATTCCTTAACAAAGAGATATGTTCATGCATGTAGTTCTAACACAACCCAATGAAAAACCTGTAGGATACATGTGGGTCTTCATAAAGAAGCGTAAAGAGATAAATAAAATAATGCATATTAAAGTCTTGTGGTACAAGGCTTCTCTTAACGCTATGTGATTTATTACGAGGAGACACCATTTCCCGTATTTGACATCATTATGTTCTCCTACCTTATCAGTTTTGTAGTTTCCGAAAAACTAAACATGTAGCTGATGCATGTATATATATATATATATATATATATATATATATATATATATATATATTTGAAAGAAGGTAATTGTGGCGAACGCTCCTACCGGAAATCGATCTCTTGACCACTCGGGCCGCATGCATCTCTCTTAACCACTAGGCTAGAGGTCATTTGCATATATATATATATATATATATATATATCTTGCTTGACATCAGGAGAGCATATGACATGGTGAACAGGGAATTTGTGTGCCACATTATGGCGACTATGGGATTTGCAGACATATGGATCAGCAGGGTGCGGGAGTGCATCACTACCCCGACATTCTCGGTGCTCATTAAGGGGCATACAAGAGAGGAGGTCGATGAGGTGGCTCGGATTGTACAGTCAGCAGATTCCAGCTGCGGAGGTCGTGCACGCGATTTTGACAGGAAAAGGGGGCTCGACGAACGTGCGGTCGGCTTTGGTTGGTGTGGTCGAGGGAGGAGGGTGTTCATCCTGGTGCATGGCTCTGAACAACGGACGTACCCGTTGATCCTGCTTTGTTTTGTGTGCGGCGATGGGAGTGGCGACGGACGTTGCTCTATTCGCTGTCGGCTTCGTTGATCTGGTGGTGATGTTGGTGTTTATGGCGAGGGAAGGAATGTTGAGAGAGAGAGAGAGAGAGAGAGAGATCGAGGATTTACGGTGGTGGGAAGAGGATTGGGAGGAGATGATATGGGATTTTTGAGATTCTGAACGCACAAGAGGGTGTCTCGGAATTAAGTGGAGATTAATTGTCAAATAATGACAATTAACCGGGGGGGGGGGGGGGGGGGGGGGCTTAATCAATGGGAAAATCTTGGCTAGTGGTAACCAACATATTTTAAATTCAAATTTAAATTGAATTTCCTAATATACCAAATAGGATATAAGAATAATAATAATAAATAAATTAAACTATTTCGTAAAATTAAATTAGATATTACAAAAACACCTAATTAAATTACTAAATACTAATTACACTAATATCTTTAATTTAAATTATACTAAACAAATGAGTAAAAAGAAAATTTCGAGGGTTGTTAGAGTTTGGACACAGCTTATAGATTAGTTATACATCACATGGGTACTCATATGTTCTCATATATTTACTACATAAACCTGCATTTTTGTGTGTAATGTATATAATTTTTTTATTACTGTGCCTTATTTCTGGGATTTTTCCACTCTAGACCCCCATATTCTGCAGCAGCATGAGAGTCTTGTGTTTCATATGTCTGTTATTTTCAGAAATAAACTCTACATTGTATTATCCATCCCAAAATTATATAAAGGGATTACCACTATCCTATAGTAATAGTCCCTATAGGATGTAACTAATACATTTCAAACTGTAAATACAAGCATGCGATATGCTAGTGCAGATGAAGCTTTTCTAGTGGAATCTTCAATAATTCATCAACTGTACAAGATATACATGACATCAGTGGCATGCTTTACAAATTGGCCATTTCCCCATTTCTTTACTTGAATGAGAGTTCCTTGGCAATTTTCTTGTTCCTTTGTTATGATGTATTAAGATCAGTATATTTAATATACTTGTTATTCAGACAATTTATTATGTCTAATCATAGCACTTGTTCAACAGTTCTATACGCATATCCGAAAGTATCGTGCTCGCTTCATGTACTTTTTTTGATCACCCTTCTGAATAATTACTTATATCAGTATGTAATGTGTTGACTGTTGAGATCTGGATTTGTTGATATCTGTATCTTCTTGTGTTATTCTTTCTTATGGTTAGTATGCTTTAACTGTTTCAATACAACCTTTTCCCTTGTATTTTGAGACTTTGACCACTGTTTACATCTGACAGATGATTGAAAGCAGTGCTCATGGTGATGAATACGATGGAGTGATGTACTCTCAACTTGTTCGTTGTGAAACTCAACCATAAAAACTTTGATATTTCACTTACTATATCTGTACTACCTCACACTTATTCTTTTCTCAGAATCTGATTGATCTAGCTGGGTCTGAGAGCTCAAAGACTGAGACAACTGGACTAAGGAGAAAGGAAGGATCATATATAAACAAAAGTCTTTTAACTCTCGGAACTGTATGTGTTAGCTACCATTTCAATATCTTATAACATCATGCACAGTCTTACCTTCTATACTAAAGACTTTTAGACTCACCTTTCTTTTTTTATTTTATTTTTTATTGTACATTTCTTAATATGTTTGAAGGGGTTGATTGTTTTTGCAATGGAAGGGAGATGGTCTTTCTGGTTGTGCAAGAAGTAAATTGTTTTTTATTCAAGTGACCAAGAATAAAGATGCTAAAAATGTGAATTGTTTACATTTTTTCGAATTGTGTAGTATGTGTTGGAACTCACAATAGCTTTTTCATCATATATGTTATGTAATTTTTTGAATAAACTTGTGGCGTTTTTTCTTTTTTTGTGTAACTTTGTAAGTGGTTAATATAGTGCTACCTAAAATCACCAGTGCCATATCCGTTTGTTGACAAAAAATTAAGGGGTGCAGAAATTATCACGATATAATGTTTTTGCAGCTGTCCTCTTCTATTTTCCTATTTAGAATGACATTTATCTTGAGTATTTGTAGTGGTTTCTTACTTCTTATTAACGTTAAGTGTTAATATTGAAGGTGATAGGGAAGCTAAGTGAGGGGAAAGCATGTCATGTACCATATCGTGACTCAAAGCTGACACGTCTTCTACAGTCCTCTTTGAGTGGCCATGGTCATGTTTCGGTGAGTCTTAAATGTTTTCTAAAGGCATGTTCCGCTGTCTTTCGTGGAAATCGTTGTGTATATATTTATCGACATAACATGTTTCATGTAAAATATATCAAATTATTAATCTTGTATGCTTCTTGCAACTTTCTATCTTTTGTGTTATATACTGATTTGGGATGTTAGCATCAAATGGAAATACTAACATATTTTATACAGCTCATTTGCACAGTAACTCCAGCTTCTAGTAATATGGAAGAGACACATAATACATTGAAGTTTGCAAGCAGGGCAAAAAGGGTTGAGATTTATGCTTCTTGTAATCGGGTATAAATACATTACCACTTGATAGAGTTTGTAGCAGATCTTTATTAGTTGAATATGCAAATCACCTTCCCAATTTTTATTGTTTTTCCAGATTATAGATGAGAAATCACTGATTAAGAAATATCAAAAGGAAATATCAATCTTAAAGTTGGAGCTTGACCAGCTTAAAAGGGGAATCCTCCCTGGAATCAGTCAGGAGGAAATTATAAGTTTGAGACAACAGGTTTTTGTTTCAACTTTTCATTCAGATAACTCCACTTTAAGACTAGCTATTATATATATATATATATATATATATATATATATATATATACATGCTTCATCTGGAAATCAGTTCAGGATTTTTTTTCCTCTGAAGTGTACCAATTCTTATATTATGCTATTAGTTAGGAATAATAATCATGCTTTCTTGTCCTTTCACCAGTTGGAAGAGGGTCAAGTAAAGATGCAGTCTCGTTTGGAGGAGGAAGAGGAAGCAAAAGCCGCTCTAATGAGTAGAATACAAAGGCTAACTAAGCTAATTCTTGTTTCTACAAAGAACACAATTCCTGGATGTTTGAGTGATTTACCTAATCACCAGCGGGTCCATTCTGTAGGTGAAGATGATGTAAGTTTCTAATCACAATCTGAATTCAATAACAGTCTTTTGGTTCTAAAATGTGCAATCCATTGACTTAAACTTTGATTGGATGTTCTTTTTGTATTCGTCTAGCATATACATGGCATGCTTCCTGTCTTTTAGTTGTTGGTGATACATTTGCCTGTGCACCTTTCGTTTCTTCTCTTGTTATTACTAGATAAGTAAACATATTTCTTATTTGTTTTATAAGTTTATATTATTATCCTTTGTTTTGAGCTATTTGAAAAGTATATGGCACATGCTTTTAGCAAATAATGTTCATATTATTGTAAGTTGAAAATTTAAGCAAATTAACTCTATAAATATGTGTATGACCTGGGAATGGTATTTATAAACTTCATTTCCCTTGGGAAATAGGAGTTCTGGATGTCAATGTATCTAAAATATGTATCTTGAAACGTTATGTTTCCATTGATTTATCCCATGATGAAGATTCTTCAAGCTATTTAATTGTCTTCCAATTGTCACCTAAGACTAAGCAACAATACTAAGCATTTCTAGGAGTTTGTTTACTTGATTATGTTAATTCTGTTCTCTTAAAGAGCAAAACGTTGTGAGCAAAATACATGATCAGGTTATGAAGAAGATAGTAGTGACGTCAAAATATTGAACTGTAAAGACTTCCTCAAGAGCAAGAGTCCGTTAGTCTAGAACCTATAAAGTAATTTTGTTCATGTTTCTAATAATTTTGGCAAGATTTTGTGTAAAATTCAAATATGACTAGCTTTTTTCTGAATCGTCTATAAATTTGAAAGATGATTTTCCCCTCTTAGTTTGTTACTCTTTCTTTCCTTTATTCCAGAAATCGGGTATCTTGCGTGAAGGTTCTCCAAAACTTCTAGAAAGCGAAGGGTCCTTGAAAGATGGTTTACCTTCTGCTCTCTTGGATCCAAGTTCGTTCAATGAAGACGGTTCTTCCATGAGTAGCTTACTCACAGAAACAATGCAAGGGGGAGGTGGAAATGCCAGTGCCTATAAGCTTCCAGAGGTACGCTTTATATGTAGACAGTATGCAAGAAAATGTATTATTCTGTTGTTTTGTGCTATAGTATCTGCTCTAGAAACTCTTTGGGATATGACATTAATCTTGTTTGGAAAATTGTTCCTTTCTTATGTAAGATAATAAGTGCTTTATTATATGCTGATTTTTTTTTCATAACTGCCGCATTGCAAATAAAGGCTGTAGACTGCCATAGAGCTATCCAGATATACTCCATGTGACATGCAGACTTATTTCACACGCACACACACACATAACACACACACAGAGGATTCAAAAATTAGTGGCGAAGACCTGGGTGACCAAAGCCGGTGTGATTGCTCTGATTTGGGGGATCCAGGGCCAACGACTATAGCGGGAAGGCGTCAACAGGGAGTGGATCGTGCAAAGGGAACGATCAAGGAGCCGGAAGACCCAGCAGGGTGGACTATGGTGACCCATTGCAGAAGAGGAAAGACCATACCCCCTTATGGCATGGACACTAGAAGGGACAGGAAGGGAGACCCGTTAATTGGCAAGGAGGAGCAAGGAGCGCCGGCCATAGACAGAGCCGACCTACTGCTGCAGGGGGGGGGGGGGGGTTGTTGGGAGCAGACACGATGACAGGGCCTCGATACCGGGTTGGGGGGTTGCGACATGGGGAAACCAATCCAGAGAAAAGAGTGCATGACTTTGGGAAGGGAACAAATCAAGTTACAGAGGATCCTCCTCTACATCCACAACCAGTACCTAGGGCTCGACCAACAACAATTTCCAACCAGTAGCCTGTTTCATGGGCTTCCCTATGCAAACTGATGGTGGTAAACGAGGAATTGGAGCTATGTCTAATCGATTATTGTCGATGGAGTCTGTATGGCGGAGATAACTCTAGACGATATTGTGGCATACGTAAAATATTGGCAAAATACTTTAGTATTATACCTCATGGGATCCAATTATTTCTAATCTCAAATCAGAGCCTTTGCTCTCAAAGAATGGCACCCGAAGGGGGAGATGGAGATCGTCTCTCGCGAGAATTTTTTTGTTAAATTCTCGTTGACAGAGGATGTGGGTAGGATTTTTGAGTAGGGGTCCTGGACTTTCAATGGGAGACCTTTTGTGATGAGAACATGGGATCCATCCAACAACTTTAAGCGTGACAAACTGAGGACGGTACCTATTTGGATTCGGTTCCCATGGCTATTACCCCAATTATGGAACAACCCTGCCATAATGAAGATGTTTAGCTTAGTGGAGAAGCTGCTGTGCACATACACATTAACAACACATCGTCAAAGGCTAGCCTATGCTAGGGTGTTTGTGGAGGTTAAAGCTACAAATGATTTGCGTAGAAATATCAAGCTCATTCTTCCGAGTGTGGAGCAATATACGCAGTAGGTTGAATATGAATGGGTCCTTCCAACCTGTACTAAATGCCATTGTGTCAGATACATGTCTGTAGCCAGCGCCAACGTTGACTCCAGGAGGGGTACTATGACAACGGACAGGGATACTAACTAGGGGTGTGCGTTCTGTATATTCGATTTCAACCGAACCGAATTAGCCAAAACCGAATAAACCGAATTCTAAAAATTCAAAACCGAACCGAATTAGCCAAAACGGAAACCGAACCAAACTGAATAATAAATTCGGGTTATTCGGTTGGACTATTTATATTGTTTAATGGGTCGAACTCAAAGTTGGAATTGTGGTTAAATTATATTAAAAATGATAGTTTACACATTTGATGAATTTCAAAGTTGCGCACAAAGGTGGACTAGTTATTAAGTTATCAAAGTTGAAATTCAAAACACATACATAGAATTGTTATTTCTAAAATATACACGTTTTTAATCACAAAATATGCAAAGAAATGAGGGTATTTACATAATTGTATAATTCTTATTCGGTTTTCGGTTTTGGACCGAAACCCAAGCGAACCCGAATAAGAAATTTTAGTATTTTGAAAACCGAAACCGAATCGAATATTTTTATGACCGAACCGAATCACTTATTCGATCCTCTTCGGTCCGATTTCGGTCCAAAACCGAATAATGCTCACCCCAAATACCAACAATGAAACACCAAAGACAAATAAGCTACAACAAGAGTACATGGAGATTATGGATATGGAGTCACTAATTCCACACCTCACAATATCCTTGTTAAACGAGCAGCGTCGGACCACAACCAAGTGAGCCCACAGAGGGGCGTTCTGGAAGGTCAGCTCCCTACCAGGAAAGAGATGGGTTTTATATGGCATACCAGAAGAGGGAATTAGGAACGAGGATGACATCCATGCTAGGACTGAAGATCAACGAACATTGTGTGTGGTGACTAGTATACCCAGGGCCATAATCAGGGAGGGGGATATCGAAAAACGTGCATGGACGAAAACAAAAAAAATTGGAGGGACTAGCCCGATCATGTCATACTTGATGATTCAGTCAGGTTGGAAGCTCTAACTGAATACAATAACCAATGGGATAGGGTTACTAATGATGAAGCAGGAGATACAAATATGATTCTGAAAAAAGTCGGGCACTTATCAAACGTCTGAGGAAAAGCTAGAGTCAAGGTTCGCAGTATCGATATCAGAATCGGTATCGGACCATTCCTACGAGTATCGGGATCGGTGGTATCGGCAATATCAACAGTTTTGGATCAGAGTATTGGATTTTTTTAGTATCGGAAAACGAATAATTACTAATAAATTATTAACATTTTAGAAAATATATTTTATATATTTAGGCATAATTTTAAGTTTTTCTAAAGTTATTTCTTAGTAGTTTTGAAATTGAATGAAATAGTAGTCACCCTTGGCGATTGATTTACATGCGATAAATAAGTTTTTTTATTTTACATGTTTTTATAACCTTACTATGTTTTTATACCCTTGCCGATTGGTCTTTTTCGTTCAATTTTCTTTGCCAAATTAACTTAAAAGAGACCCCAATGTCGGTATCGGTCAGTATCGAGTATCGGTTGGTATTGGATCGGGACATGCCAAATCGTATCGGTATCGGCCATATCGGATCTGTATCGGCCGATACTGCGAACTATGCCCCAGATTTAACAAGTAGCCACACCCAACATCAATGACAATCCTAACATGGAATGTTCGCATAATGGACTAGGTGGGACGTTGGAGGGAGATCAGAGATGAAATAAGGTTATATAAAAGCTCATTAATAGCTAATTTGGAATCTAAGATTAAAAAGCACTCTACTCTAGAGTGGCGCACCATACACATTGGGAGTCGATTCACAACTTGGGCATGTGCAACATGGCACGTATTTAGGTCATGTGGGACACAAGAGGTTGGTCGGGTCAACTGCTACACCGATCGGACCAACTTATTGCTATTAAACTCACCAACATGGGGGCCCCAGTGGTTACAATTGGTGCCGTGTATGGAAGTGATGATAGAATGGAACGTCGACGACTGACCCTTAACCATGGTCGGAGATTTTAATGCCATCCTCTACAATCATGAGAAGCGTAGGGGACGGGTTATCTCGGACATTATCAAGTCAAAATTTCAATGCTGCCTGGGTTCGGGTATGTCTTGCATGGGAAGGTCGGGCCATCTCCGCACTTGTAATAATCGAGTCACCTAATGACGTATATTTTGCCAACTTGATCATGCTCTCTGCAACAACAAGTGGAGGAAAGTCTTACCTAATGTCCGGGCTGAAGGTATGGCTTCTATCACTAATGATTATTCTCCTATTCTGATTAACCTGGTTGAGGCAGATCCTCCCCGAGCTCGACCCTTTCGTTATTGCAACTCTTGGCATTGCATGGAAGGCTATGAAGGGACGGTTCAAGAGGGTCTTCAGACCACACCTATTGGTACTGTTCAATTCAGTCATGAAACTTAAAGATGTTAAACAGGTATTGAAATTGTGGAATATTGCTAGGCCTAAACCGGTGGTACATGACCTTGAACAAGAGTTATTTGTCTTGGAAGATTGTATTCAACAAAATCAGGATGATAGTGATTTGCTTGCTATGGCGGTTATTCTTCAGGATGTTGTCCGTGATGCTAAGTTCCAGGAGGAAATTGCTCTCGTCCAAAGAACTAAGTGTTTCTTGCTTAGAGATGGGGAAAGATGCATTAAGTTCTTCCATGCAATGATTGGAGCTAGACAAACAAAACAGCATCAACTGCCTCATTACTAATGTGGGCACTTGTCTTAGCTCTATCACTGATATTCAAGAGAAGTAGGTGCGCTTCTACCACGCTCTTTACAATCAGGATGACTATGCAACATAGTTCCCTTATTTTGTTTGTAAACAGAGAGTGACGACGACTGGAAATAGGCGTCTCAGGGAATGAGTCATGCTGGGGGAGCTCAACAGTATCATTAAGAAGGTTGATCAGAACAAGGCACCTGGTCCTGATGGATTTGGAGCTCTGATCTTCAGAAAACACCGGGATAGTATCAAAATTGAGGTGCTGGAGGCTGTTCAAAAATTCTTTCAGACTAAGAACTCAACCACACTTTTCTTATGCTCATCCCGAAAGTTGAAGAAGCTACTAAAATTGGAGATTCCAGGCCAATTGGTTGCTGTAACATTCTGTACAAATTTATAACTAACATCATGTGTACTAGAATGAGAATGCGAGAAATTATGGTTTAACTTATTTCGCCAAATCAGACCCCTTTTATTATAGGGAGATCCATAGACGAGAATTGCCTTCTCGCCCATGAGATTGGTTCAGGACTTTGTACCTTTTCACAGTTCATTAAAAATACTTTTACCTTCCTCGCCCATGAGTAATAGCGATTCAATCAGGGTTGTGTGTAATGTGTTGAATTTGTACATATTCATAGTTCATTAATAATACTTTTACCTTCCTCTCTCTCTCTCTCTCTATATATATATATATATATATAGAGAGAGAGAGAGAGAGAGAGAGAGAGAGAGATCTCTCTCTCTCTCTCTCTCTATATATATATATATATATATATATATAGAGAGAGAGAGAGAGATCTCTCTCTCTCTCTCTCTATATATATATATATATATATATATATATAGAGAGAGAGAGAGAGAGAGAGAGAGAGAGAGAGAGAGAGAGAGAGAAGGTAATTTTTATGCTGGCCCGAAGGCCTACAATCACAGCCTGAAGGCTACATCCCGAAGGCTACATCCCGACCCGAAGGCCATATCATGGCCCGAAGGCCTCCTTCACCTGCATCTCACCACACCGCATCTGCACCGCATCCGCACCTATCCAGACCGCATCCCGTCGCTACAGGTTGCACCGCACCCACCTCACTTTAATTCTAACATCAATTTAAAGTGCTTCCCCCATTGCTCGAACTTGCAACCTCTGGGGGAATATGCCTCACTCTAACCACTTGAGCTAGAGGTCCTTGGATATATATATATATATATATATATATATATATATATATATATATATATATATATATATATATATATATATATTTTTTTTTGGAAATTATGCATCTTGTTCTGTTGTTTGGTTCAATTTGATTTAATATATCAAGTTATATCATATCTATAATGCTGTGTGTGGATTTACTTTTCAACATGTACTTTTTGATTATATCTTAATTCTTGAGTCAATTCACATCAGGCTTTTACCTAATCAAGCTAGTATTTGTTCCATGTCGATTCTTGTAGATTCTGCTTCTCGGATGATAATTCTGTCTATTTTGGTATGTGCTGCAGACTGGGTTAACAGTGGCAGATCAAATGGATCTCCTTGTGGAACAAGTTAAGTTGCTTGCTGGAGATATTGCATTCAGTACCAGCACACTAAAACGATTGGTCGAGCAATCCGTGAATGACCCAGATGGCTCACAACTTCAAGTTTAGTTCCTATTTTACTTCTGATGTGTAATATTATAGTGTTTAAGAATGGTTATACTAGATCATGCGTCATAACTCGAGGGGCAGGTTCTAAGTGCGTTTGTCCTAAATAAAAACCTTCTGGTTTAATGATGGCCTAATAACATTAAAGCATGCATCCTATAATAGTGTAGGCACCTACTTTGGCTAAATGGCCAATACAGATGTCTCATCAATTGTTTTTAACTGTAGATTCAGAACTTGGAACGTGAAATCCAAGAGAAAAGGAGACATATGCAGGTGTTAGAGCAACGCATTATGGACAGCGGCGATGCCTCAATGGCCAATACATCCTTAGTTGATATGCAGCAGGTGCTACACCCACCTTAACCCACCCACCCCCCTTTAATACACAAATACACAGCATCCAAGCATTCACTTGATATTGTATTGCCTCTCTTTTGTTGAAACAGACTGTCATGAAATTGATGACTCAGTGCAGTGAGAAGGGATTTGAACTAGAGGTGATTCTTGCTTACACAATTACTGCTTTCTGTATTAGATTTAGAAGTTGCAGGGTTCAGATTGCTGCATGGAAAACTTTATGTTTTAGATGAAATATATCTAAGCTACTCTTTTATGCTTATATAAGATATGATTATCATTAGCTGTGCCATTTAGTTTGATTCTTTTTCTTAAACACATGATTCCATGTTCCACCTCTTTTTCTGTAATTACTCCATACAAGTGAATGCAGATAAAATCAGCGGACAACCGAATCCTCCAGGAGCAGCTACAGGAGAAGGTATGTAGATGTAATTTTCCATGGTTTTATGTGCAAAGCATGATGTATATCCAACGGGACCGTTTGTGGCCAATCACATCTTCCATCAAATATAAGAACCCAACTCCATAATCATATTTGTCACGATGTGGCAATTCCTATACTCTTGAAATTTCGTACTGGCTTGCCTGACCTGACTTATGCTGGCAGAGTGCTGAAAATAAAGAATTGCATGACAAAGTACTCCATCTCAAACAACAGCTAAATTTGATGAAAAACGGTACATCATCACCGTCACATGAACAGGGTTCCGCAACAGAAGTTTATGAGTTAAGGAGTAAATTACAATCCCAGGTCATTTCTCTTATTTGTTACCATCTGATTTGTTTTTCTTTGCATCATATCTTAGCTTACATGAGGCCTCCAAATATTGAAATGTTGTTAATTGACCTTTTGTGAAGAGTTATGGTACTCTCAACTTCATCTGCATCCAATTTTTTTATTCTACAATCGCAACAGTGTGTTTGGTTAAAATCATGTCTAAGCGTGTTTCGTTTTGAAAGTATTACATTGCGCAGAAATACCGGTACTGAGGCTTGGGGGGTGGTTAGTATTGAGTTCACTAAATTTTCGGGAAGCTAGGTTGAGTTTAAATATATGATTCTGTCAAATGGGGCCTAGTGGAACCAAAGTTTGATAGCTTCTTGATAGCAAGTTCGAAATATGGGAATCGGGATCGGGATCGGTTTCGGACCCTCCCTATGAAGTATCAATTTCGGCAGTTTCGGATTAGAGTACTGGCAAGGTTCCAAACGTCAGTAGGCGGGTGCGCGGCGGAGAGAGTCCGCCTACCGCCTAGGCCACTTAGGTGCCGTCTAGGCGGTTGATACATTTTGAACATTTTTTACTATTTTACCACAGTTTTTTTTTTTTGCATAATATGCATATTTTAAGGGTGTACCATGCATAACTAAGTTGTAGAACGAAGATTTATAAAGTTTTAGTTTTGTAAAAGTGAACCACATGCCCATAATGCTTACAAAACCTTTTTTTGCCAAAATACCTTGTTAGGTATTACTCCGTCTTTGCTCCCGCCTACGCCGCCTCACCTCCGCCTATGTCGCCAATCTCCGTTGGCTGCCTACTCCACCGCCTACCGAAAAGCTGTGCGGCGAGAGACCGCCTACCGCCTAGGCGCCGCCTAGACGGGCTAGGCGGCCGCCATTTAGAACACTGAGTACTGGGTTATTTGTTTCAGAAAAACCAACATGATAAAAAGTCATTTAAAAAGCTAGAAAAATATTTGATACATTTAGACATAATTTTATATATTTTATATTGTTTCTCATTAGTTTTAGACAAAATAATATTAATATGAATGGATGTTGTGAATTTATAGATGTACAACTTTGACATATGATAATGGTTACAATTTATCATTAAGGAATCATATCGACACGCTGTAACATTGTTAGTTGGACACTATTTTTTTCATTTTCCGATCTTTTTCGTTCAATTTTCCAAGAGAAAGAGACCCTTAACGTCGGTATCGATCAATATCGGTATCGAATCGGGTCATGCCAAACTGTATTAGTATTGGCCGTATCGTATAGTTATCGTCTGATACTGCAATCTATGCTTGATAGGTCTTCAATCTCTCACATTCAATCATTGGCTTTAGAATATCGAGGCAACCATGAACCTCCTTGAGAGGAATATAGGTACTTTATTATTCATCCCCAACAAAAAGGAATATCATAAAATTATGACACAAGATTTGATATTTATCCACACATACTGCAAACTATGCTTCATAAGTTGATAGGTCTTCGATCTCCCATATTCAATCGTTGGCTTTAGAATACCAAGGCAACCATGAACCTCCTTGAGAGGAATATAGGTTACTTTATTATTCATCCCCAACAAAACGGAATATAATCAAATTATGACAGAAGATTTGATATTTGTCCACACAAATGCCTTTAGGAGGATGATGCAGGGTAAGACCTAAAGGGGTGATCTACATGAAATTATACAATGATTTCACAAACAGAGATTAGCGGAAGTTTATTCATAAAACAATGTTTGATAAATATCTATCCAAAAGTATCCCAAAAGATCACAAAAGCTATCAATTAAATTCTGAGTGTCAAATTAAGAATAATTATGATATTGCGCCACACAATGAAAACATACTAAATTTGGTTCCACGAAGAAAATAAATCCACGGGTCAACGCTTTTATCTTGCAATCGAAATATCAACCTTGATGCATTGGAAAGGAAGGTCTTCTTTTAGTTTGGATGGTAATGAATCAAACTCTTTTAGGATGGTAATGAGACTTCAGGATTAGGTTTACGTAAAATGAAAAAAGGAAAAGAAAAATTTGTTCTAAGGAAAAAACTGTAACTCAAATAAATCTTTAAACTCTTCAATTAAAAAGAAACTAGAGAATACATTAACTCATTAACCACGTGTACCCATGTGCTTAATGGTTGCGTGACAACTCGGAGCAGGAATTTTTCCTGAGTTCTCCCTACTTTCACAAAAACTATTCCCCAACTCTTTCTCAAAACCCATACTCAGTCAATAAAGGATTCCATTACTCTCTCTCTCTCTCTCTCTCCCTCCCTATACACACATTCACACACACACACCAACTCTGACATAATTTCTCATGTTGTAAATTTCTATATTTATTGGGCGTTTCACAGTTTTAGGTACAAATAATTTCCTTTGTTTTTTCCCTTCTTGATAGGATGTGGAGAATAAGAAACTGAGACAAGAACGATTTCATCTCATTGAGGAGAGCCGAGGATTGCTTAGTCAGAACCAGAAGTTGGCAGAGGAAGCTTCTTATGCAAAAGAATTGGCATCTGCTGCTGCTGTTGAACTTAAAAATTTGGCTGAGGAAGTAACAAGACTCTCATTAGAAAATGCAAGGATGACAAAGGAGTTATTAATTGCTCAAGAAATGGCATACTCAAGAGGGGGTAATGGTGGCATTCGTAAGAATGAGGGCATCAAAATGGGGAGAAAAAATAGATCTGCTACTCGAGGTAGTGATATCCTTAGCACCAGATATGATGACACTGAATACTTGAACGCTGAGCTGGATGATATGAAGATGGAGTTGCAGGCAAGGAAGCAAAGAGAAGCTGCTCTGGAAGATGCTTTAGTTGAAAAGGAACTCCTAGGAGAAGAATACAAGCAGAAATTTGATGAGGCAAAGAAAAGAGAAACAACACTAGAAAATGATCTAGCAGGCATGTGGGTTCTTGTTGCCAAGCTGAAGAAAGGTTCAGGTATCGCAGAATTCACTGTTGATGAGAGGTCTACCAATGGAGTACTTTGTACCGATCAGAAGGAGAATGCGCTCGACTATAATGATGCTCTTCTTAAGGAAAGATATATGCTGGATGAATCAGTAAAGGCCAACAATAACCAGTTAAACCATAGTTCTGAATTTGAACCTCTGCTTGTTCGCTTGAAGGTATTGTAATATTTCCATTTTTTTGTTTAAGAAGTGAGGATTAGAGTTAGTTCGTATATTTTGAATTTTAAATGGAATCTTAGGCTCTCTCCTCTTGAAATATTTATTTCTTAGTATTTTTGGCACGACTTTAAATAACATGAAAATAATGAAGCTCTTCGCATAATGTAGGTTGCAGGCTTTGTCCTATGAAAGCCTTCTACTTTATTATATTACCAGTTATAAAATATAGTAATGATCAAGTACCAGTGCATCTTTGTTTTTCATCTCGAATAAGCATTTATTAATTTCTGTCCATTACCGTAATCTTTGTTAATTCTTCATTGCACAATTTATGCCGCTGTGTGAACCCCGTTCAAGATCAGCCCATAAATGGGTATTCCACCCGCACGGGGTGGGGTGGGGGTGATACTATAAATATTTATATGTCAACCAGGGACTTAAACATAATCTTCTTTTACCTTACCATACTCATTTATATTCATGAAAACGTCACAGGATTTAACATATCTCAAACTTCATTTTCAGGCGAAAAGCCAAGAGATGAAAGAAAAAGATCTGGATTCATTTGGCAACGGCGATGCAAATTCCCATGTTTGCAAAGTATGCTTCGAGGCACCAGCTGCGGCAGTTCTTCTCCCGTGCCGGCATTTTTGCTGTAAGCAATATCACCTTACTCTTCATAATGTGATGATGGATAAGTTGTTGAATGACTACTACCGACGACTAACTTAATACTGGTGTTACTTCCTCCAGTGTGTAAACCTTGTTCACATGCTTGTTCCGAGTGTCCTCTTTGTCGCACGAAGATTGCTGATAGGATTATTGCTTTTACATCCTAAAGCAGCAGCTTCTATTTAGGTGATAATTTCTTCCCATTGCAGTTGTGAAAACTGGTTATGTACACTTTCAGCATGTTTAGATGGCATATAACTAAAGTTCCTTATCTATTCCTCCCCCCCCCCCCCCCCAACCCACCCCTTCCCCCCTTTTACATTCTTTTCAGGGCGACACTTCAGAATGTTGTTCCTTTCTTATGTATAATTGATGCCAATCCAATTCTTTCATTAGTTCAGAAGGTATAATCACATCTCCCTTCTGCTCATTCGGAGTTTTTGTTCCGTCGGACTTTGTAAGGCATTGTCGTCATATAGTACCAGTTTCTTATATCTGTCTTCCTTCTAGAAGTGTACATCAAAACGTCTCCTAGTGCAAATATGTATACACGCACAATAGTCAGAATTGTAAAACAATCCTTCTGAAGCAAAGATTGAGAAAGGGCCAAGTGGGGCTGCTGGTTCCCTTGGTTTTCTCTATAACTGTTTATGTAGCTTATTACAGTGTTTATCTTATTAATTCTATAAATTATATAATTATATGTAGAAACACGGGATTATTGTTCGATGTTATTGTTGTGATCTCATTAACCAAACAAGAAATTCAGGGTTGAGCATTATGGTTATGATAGTTTGTTTCAGTTTCAGAATATGTTGGAGGTATACTTTTACCTTTTTCCTTCGACATCCTCTTGTAAGTTTTATATCTACAGTTTACAACCTATGGTATGTTCTCTTCATGTTCAATAGTAACAGTAATGGATAGCATTTAGATATTTGAATTAGTCTAAGAAATTGGGGAATTATCGTCTAATTCCTAATTAATTTTACCATGACAACTGCAGTTCTTTATGGATTCTGTCTGCGATCCGTTCTCCAAAAGCACACAGTACCATTGAGATTGATTTTCATTTCATCGACGTCATTAACGGAACTTACTGTCACATTTACTGGCCAAAGTCATGGGTGATAATATTATACTAGTAAATTCTGCAAATAAAATTTATCCCATGCTGAATATGTCAACTACCTGTCGTAGAAAAAAAAAAAAAAAAAACTTTCGGCCACCAATTGGTGGTTGGGGAACGAGGTGAGCGATTTATGTGAGGTCAGGAGATCGACTCAAACATCCAAGGTTTGTGGGGCCTGACTTACTACTTTACCAACTGGACCACCCTCTAGTGGCTTGTCACCTCGGAGAAATTCCCAGTGAAAGTGTAAATCAGTTGGAGATGATTTTTTTTAACATTACTAGAAGGCTAATTCTAAAGGCACTACAAAACTTACTTGGGATTAGGCTAATTCTAAAGGCACTACAAAATATTTGACAGTTCTGAAAAAAATTGGACTAACTTAAAACAATTTTTTGGATGATAAACTTGTAAATAATTTGAAATTTTTTTGGACTAGTCCCAAAATTTTGGAGTGTCTTTAGAATTAGTCTACTAGAACCACAATTCAATGATGCACCGGTTCGAAAAGTTGCGAAGTTTTTCCAATTCCTAAGATTTCTCTAATTAACTAAGAAAAGAGGAAGACGATTATGACTTCGGAAATTCGAGCAATGTTTCAATTGTTATTAATGCGGTGCCTATAAAATGTCTACAATATGATAAAGGCCGGCTATACACACCCCAAGAGTTACTTAGCACACCCCAATTACTAAGTACACCCCATATATAATTAATAAAACTTAAAAAAATACTAAGCACACCCCACTCTTTGACAGAAATACCCTTTTTGAGCACACCCCACTACTGTCACCACTACTACCCCATTCTCTTTCCCGAAGACTAATCGTTCGAACACCCCCCCTGTTGGCATATCGATTTTGATACATTGTTCACAATAACCCTTGTACGTCTTTAGTTTATACTTTTCACAGGCACTTCCAAAAAGACAAGAATAGAAGAAAGGCATCTCCATACAAATTTCATGAAGCACATGCAATTCTCCATTATCAAGATGATGATAAACTACAACAAAGAGAAAATGCAAGAGACACTTCTTAAAAGACTATGAAGTAGACGATGCAAAAAGACCCAGCTTGAAGTCTACATAGAAGACGGTGCAAAAGCCTAAGCGTTGCTATTCTTATCCCTGTTCTTTTCTTGAGTCTGTAAATGTCTAGGAATCTATGTACGCACTTTGCTAAGATGACAAACATAAAGAAAGAAATGGTGAAGTAAAAAGTCATTCAGAGGAGACGGAAAATTCGACGGATTTTCTGATAAATCCGCCGGATAATCCGATCGCTCACAGCAAGTTAGTGAGCAGAAGTTCGGATAATCCGACGAACATCCGCGGAAATCCTGCGGATAATCCAAACCTCTCACAACAAGTTAGTGAGCAGAAGTTCGGATAATCCGACGGACATCCGCGGAAATCCTGCAGATAATCCGAACCTCACAGCAAGTTAGTGAGCAAAAGTTCGGATCATCTGCCGGACTTCCGCTGAAATCCGACGGATAATCCGCTTGACTTATTTGCAACTTTTGAATTCAAATCCAACGGCAGCTGGCAGCTGCATTTAATGCATCTAACGGCTCTTTTTATGACCGTTACTGTTGACCAGATAATCCGACAGATTTCTGTTGAAATCCGGCGGATAATCCGGTTGACGGCTGAATGCCCTTTATGACTTTGGATTTGTATAAAAGGGGCTTTAGTCTCTCCTCATAAAGTTTATCTCTTCCAAACTTTAAATTTTCTCAACCACAAAAGAGCTTCACCATTAATACTCTACTCAATCTTTAATTGTCATCCTCTCCCAAAGTGCTAGAGTATTTAAAGAGTTGTAAATTTCGGTCTTCAAGTGTTAGAAGATCAACAAGTTCTCTTCTCATTTATTTGAAGTTGACGAGCCTTCGTAAGAAAACTCGTGTGTTGAAGCTGGCGAGTTCTTCGGATCCAAACTCGTGTTGAAGTTGGCGAGTTCTTCGGATCCAAACTCGTGTGTACTATTTTATTAAATAGTGGATTTAAGCCGGAGAGAGTTCCGGGACTGGATTGCCTCTAGCGAGGATACCAGGATACATCTTGTGTTTGATCTTCTTACTCTCTCTTTTTATTTGACGTATATTGCTTCTTGTGCTTAAGTTATTTTTTATTTCCCTATTCACCCCCCTCTAGGGTTCTACAATTGGTATCAGAGCTTTGTTCTCTTGATTTGGATTTACACCCTTAGAGTGATCCATGACCACTAACCCTAGCATCAACACCTTCCACAATGAGGGACACTCCACAAATAGGCCTCCCCTATTTGATGGAACCAACTATAACTACTGGAAGATTAGGATGAGCATTTATCTGAAGTCCATAGATTTCGATTTATGGGATTGCGTGATAAATGGTCTCCCTACTCCTTCCAGAGTTATTGAGGATGTTGCATCTGACACGCTTAGGGACTTACTCACTGAAAATACCAAGAAGCTTGCTAGTCGAGATGCTAAGGCTATGAACGCTCTTTACTGTGCTCTCGATAGTAGTGAATTCAATAGAATCTCTACTTGCAAGACTTCCAATGAGATTTGGAAGTTGCTTGAAGTCACACACGAGGGAACATCACAAGTAAAGGAATCCAAGATTAGTAGACTCACGCAAGAATATGAGTCCTTTAAGATGAAACATGATGAGTCTATTACTTGCATGTTTACTCGTTTTGGTGATATTATTAATCCTCTTTCTTCTCTTGGTAAGGAATATCCTGCTCATGAAAAGATCAGAAAAATCCTTAGAGGATTGACAAAAGGATGGAGTCCTAAAGCTACCGCAATCATTGAGGGGAACGACCTGACAGTCATGAACCTTGAGACCCTCATGGGGAAGCTTATGACTCATGAACTCGATATGAAAGATCAAGAGGAATCTTCCATACAAGAGAAGGAGAAGGAGAAGGCCAAAGAGAAGGGGAAGTCTCTTGCTCTCAAGGCTACAAAGTCCTACTCCAAGGATAGCTCCGACGACAACGAGTCGGACGATGATGAAGAAATAGCTTTCACAGCTAAGCACTTTCGAAAGTTCCTCAAATTCAACAAAGCCAACTGCTTCAGACGGGACAATGAGGAAGATCCGGCGTGCTATCAATGCAGAAGAACCGGACACATCAAGAGGGACTGTCCCATGATAAGAAAAGACTCAAGCAAGTACGAGAAGCCTAGCAAAGGAAGCTCGTCCTCCAGAAAATTCGCCAACACAAGCATTTGGTGTGAGAGTGACACAAGCGACTCCGACAACGACAAAGAGTGCAAACACAATGCAAACGTTTGTCTCATGGCAACCGATGAGGTACTTGATGATCTCTCCTTAAATACTCTTACTTATGATGACTTGGAGAAAGCTATCTTTGAACTACATGAAGAGCACAAAGGTGTTAGGAATAAATACAAGAAATCTCTAAACGAGGTTGATGCTCTTCAACTTGAAGTAGAGAGACTCTCTAGCATCATTATTGATGTAAAAGGAAAATCTCCCGCTTCTGACACGGATTAGATAGAGTCTTTGCGACTCAAGTTTCAAGAATCCCTTATCACCATCAAGAAAAAGGATGATGAGATTCAATCCCTCAGAAGGGCTTATGAATTTGCTATGCATAAAGTTCAAGATGCTAATAGAAGAGAATATTATACTTCTATTAAGTATAATGATCTTCTTGTACAGAGTAAGAAACTAGGTAATAAGAACACTACTCACATACATACTCCAAGACACCTCCATACTCATCACAATGCTAGGCATACTTCTTACATGAACACTACACACAAGTCCTATTCTAACACAAGGAAAGGACCATTTGTTAAGAAAAACACTTCACATCATGCTTTTTATTATCATCATCATAATACTAATGATAGAACTCCTCGCACTAGAGATTCACATATGCATGTTACTCACACGTCTTCTTCTAAATCCTCTATGATTTGCAACTACTGTGGCTTGCTTGGACATACGACCAATTATTGTCATACAAGGAAACTAGTTGATAAGAAAGTTTATAAATGGGTTCCTAAGACTAACACTCAAGGACCCATACGATCATGGGTACCAAAATGTTCATCTTCAACTTATGTTGTAGGTGAAGAGTCATTCTCATGCTAGAAGCAAGTGGATTCTCGATAGCGGTTGTTCACGGCACATGACCGGGGATGCTTCATTATTTACAACGCTATCGATGAAGAAGGAAGGACACGTCTCCTTTGGTAACAATCTTAAAGGTCACATTATAGGAAATGGTAATATCGGTTCCCCTCCTTATCCTTGTATTAAGAATGTGTGTCTTGTTACTAATCTTAAACACCATCTTCTTAGTATTAGTCATCTTACCGATAATGGTTATGATATCAAGTTTGTTAAGCTTAAATGTTTCATTACCGATAGTTCAAGTGGATCTATTGTTTATGAAGGCATTAGAGAAAACAATATCTATGTTTTATATCCTGTCGAAGACACTAACAATGACAGGTGCTTAGTTGCTAAGAACGATGAAAGTTGGCTTTGGCACATGAGGCTCGGACACGCCAACATGGATACCATTTCTTGTCTCGCCACCAAGAAGCTTGTAAGAGGACTCCCAAGTATCCCTTTCAAAAAGGATATGATGTGTGAAGAATGCGAAAAAAGTAAGTTGACCAAGTCATCCTTCAAATCCATCAACTCTGTGAGTACCACTAGACATTTTCAACTTATTCATATGGATTTTTTTGGTCCTAGTAGAGTTGCTAGTCTTGGAGGCAAGCTTTATGCTTTTGTTTTGGTTGATAATTTTTCAAGATTTACTTGGATTATTTTTTTTGCTTGCAAAAGTGATACTTTTCGTGAATTTGTTGCTTTTTGTAAACGTGTTCAAAATGAGAAAAGTTTTTCTATTAACAAGATTAGAAGTGATCATGGAGGAGAATTTGACAATGTCGATTTCAAAATATTTTGTGAAAAGAATGGTTTTGGACATGATTTTGTTTGTCTACGAACTCCTCAACAAAATGGTGTTGTGGAGAGAAAGAATAGAACCCTTGGCGATATGGTCCGGGTTATGTTAAACCAATATAAGCTTCCCCAATATTTTTGGGCGGAAGCCGTTAACACGGCATGTCATGTTATAATTAGGGTCTTGATTAGACCTATTTCTAAAAAGACTCCTTATGAGCTTTGGTTTGACAAAATTCTCTCTATTGAATATTTTAAAGTTTTTGGATGTAACTGTTTTATTTTGAATACCAAGGATAACCTAGGCAAGTTTGAAGAAAAAGCCTATGAAGGAATATTCCTTGGATACTCTACTCATAGTAAAGGTTTTCGTGTTTTTAATAAAATAAGTCTTGTTGTCGAATAGTCAATCAATGTCTCTTTTAATGAACTTAACTCTTCTACATTCTCCTCTTCCGATGATATTGATGACATCTCATTTGGGTTGGAGAATTCCTCTATTGGAGATCGTCCCTCTTCATCTAACAATGAAGTTGTGACTCCTTCAACAAAAGAGTCCCCACCACTCGAGCCTCGTCAAAAAGATCTTCCAAAAGAATGGAGATTTGTCACCAATCATCCTAAGGAGCTTATCATTGGGGATCCTTCTTCCAGTGTAAGCACTAGATCCTCCACTCGTGATCTTTGTGCAAACGTGGCTTTTATCTCTCAAATAGAGCCTAAAAATATTAATGATGCTTTTCATGATGAATTTTGGATGATAGCGATGCAAGAAGAGCTAAATCAATTTGAGCGAAACAAGGTTTGGGAACTTGTCCCAAAATCTAGCAATCATCCAATTATTGGAACTGAATGGGTGTTTCGAAATAAACTTAATGAAGATGGGTTAGTGACTCGTAACAAAGCCCGATTGGTTGCTCAAGGCTATAACCAAGAGGAAGGCATTGACTACGATGAAACCTATGCTCCGGTTGCTCGTCTTGAATCCATTCGTATGCTATGTGCTTTTGCTTGCTTTAATGATTTTAAACTCTTTCAAATGGATGTTAAGAGTGCTTTTCTAAATGGTATTATTAAAGAGGAAGTTTATGTAAAACAACCTCCTGGCTTTGAAGATTTTCAATTTCCTAATCACGTGTTCAAACTCCACAAAGCCCTTTATGGCCTCAAACAAGCTCCACGTGCTTGGTATGAGCGCCTTAGCTCCTTTCTTGTTTCACACAATTTTTCTAAGGGCAAAGTCGACACTATACTTTTTATCAAATCCCATAATGGCACTCTTTTATTGGTTCAAATTTATGTCGATGACATTATTTTTGGTTCTACTAACAATACACTTTGTGTAGAATTTGCTAAAGTTATGCAGGAAGAACTTGTAATGAGCATGATGGGTGAACTATCATTCTTTTTGGGCTTACAAATCAAACAAGGGCCCAAAGGGACCTTCATCAATCAAGCCAAATATACAAAGGATCTCCTCAAACGTTTTGAACTTGACTCATCCAAATCAATGAGGACTCCTATGGCCACAACGACAAAGCTTGACAATGATGAGGACGGAATTTCGGTCGACATCCGTAAGTATCGAGGTATGATCGGGAGTCTACTCTATTTAACTGCTAGTCGACCCGACATTATGTTTAGTGTATGTCTTTGTGCTCGATATCAAGCAAATCCCAAAGAATCTCACCTATGTGCCGTAAAACGCATTTTTCGGTATCTTAAGGGCACCATTAACATGGGGCTATGGTACCCAAAATCCTCATCCTTTGAGCTTCACGGCTTCTCGGATGCGAATTTTGCCGGATGCAAACTTGACCGAAAAAGCACTAGCGGCACATGTCACTTCTTGGGTAAATCCTTGGTATCATGGTTTAGCAAGAAACAAAACTCCGTCGCTCTTTCTACCACCGAAGCTGAATACATAGCAGCAGGGTGTTGTTGTGCACAAATTCTTTGGATGACACAGACACTAGTAGATTATGGTATTCCTTCTCATTGCATCCCTATCAAATGTGATAATACTAGTTCCATTAATCTCACGAAAAATTCGATTTGTCACTCTCGCACCAAACACATAGAAATAAGACACCACTTTCTTCGGGATCATCAACTTAAAGGTGATATATGTCTTGAATTTATTGACAACACTCATCAACTTTCTGAGTTCTATGGCTTTTTCTCTCGGTTTGGGGAAGAAGACCCCTGTTCCCGAGCGCAATTCAGTCCAGCGCTCTTTAGCGCTGGCGCAAACCAGTTAGCCCAGCACTCTTTAGTGCTGGCGCAATCTAGCCTCGCAGCTCGTTTTGGCGCAATCCAGCCAGCGCAGCTCGCCCTGGCGCAATCCATCCTCTGCGCAATCCAGTGTGTGCGCAATCCGATCCCTGCGCAACCCGACTCAGCGCGGCTCAGCTCTTGCGCAGATCATCTTCTGCGCAATCTGACCTAGCGCAATCCATTTCCCTGCGCGCTTGACCCAGCGCAGTCCAGCCCCTGCGCGATCCAACTCTCGCGCAGTTCATCCCTTGCGCACTCTAACCCTTGCGCATTCCATTGTCCATGTTGATTTTGTTTTAATCCTCTAGGCTTGGCTTCTCTTCTATGGATTGGAGTTTTGAGATCTTGTTTCACATGACACGACTGCTTGACCCAACACGACCTGGCACGGTTTTTGATGAATTGCTTATGACTAATATGGTTTCTGATTTCTGTGATTTATGATCCGGGTACTTTCTGATCTTCTTGATAGTGACCCGATGGGATGCACACTTGACTTGTAACCGATGATTCATATTAGTCCTGTATATGGATATTTTATTAGATATTTTACGCCCATTTTATATCCTTACGCCTTTTGTCATGAACTTGATAATCACGAATTTATTTAATATGTTTGGAATGATAACTTGACATGATTGACTTGACATGATAGACTTGATATGACAACCTGACTTGATGATGACCCGTAGTGGTGCGCTCTCGACCAGTAACCTGACATGACATGATAGTGGCCCGTCGTGGCGCACTCCTGACTAGTATACTTGACCGGATAACCTGACATGTTATATCTCGATAAGCCGTTGCGGCGGCTACTTGACATGACATGACCTGTATAATGACTTGACACCGTGGGCGATTGTGCTTGTATAAATGAACCAGTCTTGTCTCGCATCATTTCTAGGGCATGGACCCCTGAGTACCACGGTCAGGGGTACATATTGAAATAAACTAAGGTTAATAACTAGAATAATCTACTAGTCATGAAGAGATGTTCCCCAGTTACAGGCGACCCCGTTATTCCGGCCGCAAATGTTTGGACTTGTAGCCTGCCGACGAGTAGGGCACATTTCCAGCCCACTGTCATGTGGGACACTCTCGATTGTCACTTTAATGATTGAACTCTATTGTCTTGCACTCTCCCTCCATTGACACTTTAATGATTGGACTCTCTGGATTGTCACTATAATGATTGCCTGGATAACCTGGGTAGCTGCAGGGCCTGTGACTACTTGGAGCATCTCATTGCATCTTGCTAGTAACTAGGATTGTGATAACCCTAGTTAGTTAATGTAGAAAGCCGTAGGCAATGATTGGCCGTGATTGATTGGATGGAGTCTAGTCCAGTATAGTATTGTCTAGAAGTGATTGATTGCAAGATTGTGCCAGAATGATCGAATGATTGTCACTATAATGATTGTCACTCCAGATTGTCACCATAATAATTGTACCCTATTGCCACTCTAGCACACTGTACTCTTTATTGTCACTTTTATTATTGTACTCCCTCATTTTCACCTTGATGATTGTCACCTTTAGCAATAAATGATCAGAGACTAAGTTCTGTTCAGGCGAAGGGTTACAATCTCGGTCCTTGTTTGGTTTAAGGATTGTAACCTGGCTTCCGGAAAAGTACCTTCGTCTTCTCTTCATATATTGTCCAGCTATATTTTATTTATCATGATTCTCCTGTTGTCTTAACTATTTTCTCTGATTGGGATAAGTGCATTGGTAGTGCACAAACCCCAATCTGTGTTAATTACTATTTTATTACCTGTTGAATGCTAATGATTTGCTGGTTTTAGTCCTAAGTGAAGCCTCCTTTGTGGCACTTGCTCTTTCTGGGGTCTGACCCAGCTGGTTTTGTATGGCCAGATACCGGAGCAGCACCAAAGGATCTTCCTGCCTTCCAGCCCGATGGTGGTCACCAGGCGTAACCAGGGCATCGAGTGGGTTTCTTTTGTTCTCCCACTGTAATATTGTAAATTATTCTTTTGAGGCGTTTAGCCGACGAACAAGTGTTAGCTCGGTTGCAACTTTTACTTATTGTCTGCCTACGGGCTGTAACATGATTGACAAGCCCCGGGGGTTGATCATGTATGACTGAACTCTTGCTAGTCCTCACATTTTGTAACGACTAGCTTCATGATCATCTGATATGTAATATTTGGGACGCCTTATATTTATGTATTTGATGCTCTGACATCTTGTGATTATTACTAGTAGGTTGAGATTGAGACAATAGGCTATTTTATGACCTTAAGAGACTGATGGCTTGTAGATAAACCCTCACATATCTAGACAGCCGTGACCGTATGGTGAGATGGATTCTATTTCATCATACGTAGCTGGCTATGTCCGCCCCCGCTCTCCAGTATTCTGGTTCTGGGGCGTGACATGGTTTAAGTGGTGGCCCATGCAGGTCTTGTCAATCAAGATGTGTGAGGGTTTACGGGATAGATGTCTCAATCAGTACCCGTCCTTGATCTCTGTTCGTATTCTCTGAATCTCTGAATTCTTGTCCTGATCACATGCTTTTTATCGTTGATCTGTCCTGGTCCTTCCTTATTGTTCCCTATGTCGTCTTCTTCAGCGGCATTGTTCATGGACCGGCCGATCAGCAAGGCGGAGCACCTCCCATGGACCAGCAGCAACCTGGGGATCAAGTCCAGCATTCAGGAGTGGCTTCTAGAGTTATGCCTACCGGGGATCCTGAGCCACCAGTTCAGCCCGTTCAGCCTGCAGAGCCCGATGATGGCACTTTGGTGGGTCTCGTCAGGACCTTGTTAGCTTCCCAGGATCGTAGAGGGGATGCCTTGCACCAGGTAGTGGAAGATGCTCTGAATAGAGGTGGTCGTCATGGGAACAGTGCAGCGAACAGTTTCAAGCGCCTGAACCCTCCATTCTTCGATGGCAGCGAAGATGCGATCGTCGCAGATGCTTGGCTTCAGGATACTGAAATGATTCTAGAAGCAGCCAAGACTCCCGAAGACGAGAAGGTGGCCGTGGTGCGCCTGCAGTTATTAGATCTTGCCCGCAGCTGGTGGGCTGCACAGGCCGTGGGATTAGTGGCCCCTATTGCATGGGCAGTATTTCGTGAGAGATTGCAGACCAAGTACTTCGATGCTGTGGCTCGGTACGATCTACAGACCATATTCAGCAACCTGAAGCAGATGGGAAGGACGGTCGACGGATATGCGGCCGAGTTTTCCAGGCGTAGTCGGTTTGCTCCCACCTTGGTGGCAACCGAGTATGATCGAGCCCAGCGATTTCAGCAAGGGCTTCACCTGGAGATTTTGTTGGCAGTCGAACAGTTTGAGCATCAGACCTTTGATGCAGTACTGAGGGCAGCCAGGAGGCACGAGTATACCTCCCAGAGAATAGTGGACAGGACCGGAGGTCGGAAGCGATCTCACGGCCAGACGACCCAGTCAACAGCACCAGCCCCGGCAGCCAGGGCTTTGACTATTGGAACTCCGAGGCAAGCGGCCTCAGTGACGTCGGTCACGTACTCTCAGCAGAAACAGAAGCAAGCACAGTCTTTCGCCGAGGGCTGTTCTTATTGTGGGAAGCCTGGACACGTGGTAGCAGAGTGTCGCAGGGCGTTGGGATTGTGTTTATTGTGTGGAGCACCGGACCATAGGGTGGGGTCCTGCCCATTCAGAGTTGATTCAGCATCGACAGTATCTAGTCCCTCGGTTAGGGGACCAGCACCAGCACCAGCACCAGTACCAGCTTCCGTTCACCAGCAGCAGCAGTTTCCGTTCCCGAGGCCATTGCCGACTCAGGCCCAGACTTTCGAGCAACAGAACCCGAGGCAGTTTGCTCTAGCCCAGGCTCAGGTTCAGAATCGGCCGAGAGGTATATGTGTCCTCTCATCTTGCTTTTCTACCGTTGTTTTGCGGGGTGCATAACGTATTTCATGTATCCTGATTGCGACGGAACATCCCAGACCCGAGCCATATCCTAGGTCATTCGAAACTGGTTATTGGTACCAACCTTTTCGTATGAGGAGAGGCCCGTGTCCATGTTTGACCAAGGAGAGAGACCTTAAGCGCAAGACTATCAGTTTAGTCCGTATTGCTTAGAGTCATCCCTCTTTGGGAGAGTCAAACTTGGGAGCATGAGGATGATTTTTAATCAGGTCATCCCGGCTGGTTTGACTCGTAAGGTGTAATATCTTCCTTATGCCTTACGTTTCGAATTCTTGCTTGCATGAATGATTGTATGATTGATTGGTAGCGTAGATTGCCTATGATAGAATAGCTTTCCCTTACATCTCTAGCCTCTTGATTAAATTCCGAGGACGGAATTCTTTTAAGGTGGGTAGGATGTAATGACCTGAATTCGTGATACGTATTTAGAGTACGTATGCGTATTTTGGACCCATATTTTATTTTAGTCATGATTAGTTATCTTGGTTTATTTTACATTGGTTTGGTTTTATTGGCATGGATAGTTCAATTGGTTTTAATGGTTTATTGGTTTATTTTGGATTAGTGAAGCTTGGGTTTATTTCATGATTCATTTGGTTTAAATTGCTCGAGAGAGTTATTGGCCTTGACTTGGTTCAACATGACTTGGCTTGGCTTGGTTCGGTTTATTTTGGTTTGACATGGTGAACCACCCCCTCCCATAAATATCAAACTTCCTCTCTCTCTCCTCATTTTTATTTTCTTCTTCTTCCTCCTCTCCACCTACACCCAAGCTCTAGGCAAGTTGCATCTTGCTATCACTTAAGGGCTACATTTTATTTGCCTATTAGCTTTATTAGCTCATTTTAAGCAACATTAGAACTTGAGTTTTCTCCATTTGGAGCTTGGAATTTTGTAGATCTAGGTTTGAAGTATTTTCGGATTTTGGTGGATTTGATCTATGAAACTTGTTTATTTTCATGTTTTGATTGTTCTATGTGGAAGAGAATTGAATTTTACACAATTTAGACCCTTGCAAAGTTGGGTTTGGACTTGTTTTGACCTAGTTGTGGTCCTTGGAATTTCTGAGTTCTATGGCTTTTTCTCTCGGTTTGGGGAAGAAGACCCCTGTTCCCGAGCGCAATTCAGTCCAGCGCTCTTTAGCGCTGGCGCAAACCAGTTAGCCCAGCACTCTTTAGTGCTGGCGCAATCTAGCCTCGCAGCTCGTTTTGGCGCAATCCAGCCAGCGCAGCTCGCCCTGGCGCAATCCATCCTCTGCGCAATCCAGTGTGTGCGCAATCCGATCCCTGCGCAACCCGACTCAGCGCGGCTCAGCTCTTGCGCAGATCATCTTCTGCGCAATCTGACCTAGCGCAATCCATTTCCCTGCGCGCTTGACCCAGCGCAGTCCAGCCCCTGCGCGATCCAACTCTCGCGCAGTTCATCCCTTGCGCACTCTAACCCTTGCGCATTCCATTGTCCATGTTGATTTTGTTTTAATCCTCTAGGCTTGGCTTCTCTTCTATGGATTGGAGTTTTGAGATCTTGTTTCACATGACACGACTGCTTGACCCAACACGACCTGGCACGATTTTTGATGAATTGCTTATGACTAATATGGTTTCTGATTTCTGTGATTTATGATCCGGGTACTTTCTGATCTTCTTGATAGTGACCCGATGGGATGCACACTTGACTTGTAACCGATGATTCATATTAGTCCTGTATATGGATATTTTATTAGATATTTTACGCCCATTTTATATCCTTACGCCTTTTGTCATGAACTTGATAATCACGAATTTATTTAATATGTTTGGAATGATAACTTGACATGATTGACTTGACATGATAGACTTGATATGACAACCTGACTTGATGATGACCCGTAGTGGTGCGCTCTCGACCAGTAACCTGACATGACATGATAGTGGCCCGTCGTGGCGCACTCCTGACTAGTATACTTGACCGGATAACCTGACATGTTATATCTCGATAAGCCGTTGCGGCGGCTACTTGACATGACATGACCTGTATAATGACTTGACACCGTGGGCGATTGTGCTTGTATAAATGAACCAGTCTTGTCTCGCATCATTTCTAGGGCATGGACCCCTGAGTACCACGGTCAGGGGTACATATTGAAATAAACTAAGGTTAATAACTAGAATAATCTACTAGTCATGAAGAGATGTTCCCCAGTTACAGGCGACCCCGTTATTCCGGCCGCAAATGTTTGGACTTGTAGCCTGCCGACGAGTAGGGCACATTTCCAGCCCACTGTCATGTGGGGCACTCTCGATTGTCACTTTAATGATTGAACTCTATTGTCTTGCACTCTCCCTCCATTGACACTTTAATGATTGGACTCTCTGGATTGTCACTATAATGATTGCCTGGATAACCTGGGTAGCTGCAGGGCCTGTGACTACTTGGAGCATCTCATTGCATCTTGCTAGTAACTAGGATTGTGATAACCCTAGTTAGTTAATGTAGAAAGCCGTAGGCAATGATTGGCCGTGATTGATTGGATGGAGTCTAGTCCAGTATAGTATTGTCTAGAAGTGATTGATTGCAAGATTGTGCCAGAATGATCGAATGATTGTCACTATAATGATTGTCACTCCAGATTGTCACCATAATAATTGTACCCTATTGCCACTCTAGCACACTGTACTCTTTATTGTCACTTTTATTATTGTACTCCCTCATTTTCACCTTGATGATTGTCACCTTTAGCAATAAATGATCAGAGACTAAGTTCTGTTCAGGCGAAGGGTTACAATCTCGGTCCTTGTTTGGTTTAAGGATTGTAACCTGGCTTCCGAAAAAGTACCTTCGTCTTCTCTTCATATATTGTCCAGCTATATTTTATTTATCATGATTCTCCTGTTGTCTTAACTATTTTCTCTGATTGGGATAAGTGCATTGGTAGTGCACAAACCCCAATCTGTGTTAATTACTATTTTATTACCTGTTGAATGCTAATGATTTGCTGGTTTTAGTCCTAAGTGAAGCCTCCTTTGTGGCACTTGCTCTTTCTGGGGTCTGACCCAGCTGGTTTTGTATGGCCAGATACCGGAGCAGCACCAAAGGATCTCCCTGCCTTCCAGCCCGATGGTGGTCACCAGGCGTAACCAGGGCATCGAGTGGGTTTCTTTTGTTCTTCCACTGTAATATTGTAAATTATTCTTTTGAGGCGTTTAGCCGACGAACAAGTGTTAGCTCGGTTGCAACTTTTACTTATTGTCTGCCTACGGGCTGTAACATGATTGACAAGCCCCGGGGGTTGATCATGTATGACTGAACTCTTGCTAGTCCTCACATTTTGTAACGACTAGCTTCATGATCATCTGATATGTAATATTTGGGACGCCTTATATTTATGTATTTGATGCTCTGACATCTTGTGATTATTACTAGTAGGTTGAGATTGAGACAATAGGCTATTTTATGACCTTAAGAGACTGATGGCTTGTAGATAAACCCTCACATATCTAGACAGCCGTGACCGTATGGTGAGATGGATTCTATTTCATCATACGTAGCTGGCTATGTCCGCCCCCGCTCTCCAGTATTCTGGTTCTGGGGCGTGACAGAGAGTATATAGGTATTTGTGTGTGTGAGTTTATATTGGTATTGTGAGTGTGAGTGATATATGAGTATAGCTAGTAGCCTATAGGAGGGCCTATATATAAACCTATAGGTAGAGCCTAGTGTGACCATGTGTAAGTGAGTGTGGTATCATGAGTGTTGTGTGTGAGTGAGTGTTAGGGAGATGTGAGAGTGATATGTGATATTGGTAAGGTATAGGACAAGGTAAAGGGTAGATAACCAACATGTGATCTAAGATGATTTAGATGACCTAGATACTAGGATTTCTTGGTAGGTAATGTTAGTATAGGATAGTATCTAGCTATCCTAGGAAGCCTAGGCTAGTATTCCTAGGTTAGAGTGGTATGTGAAAGGTATAGGTATTTGCCTTGGTAAGGAAAATATAGGTAATGCCTAGAAATAGGGTATTTGAGTTTGGAGTCTAAGATAGAGTTAGAACTTGGTTCCCTTGGTTGATAATGATCAAATATAGTGCTCATAGACTAGTTTTGACGTCGGTTGACCATTTTGACCAAAAGTCAACAAAAGTCAATCGAGAGTCAAACTTAGCCTTTAAGCGACTAGATTTGATCGAAACCAAACCAGAGTTGACCAGTTGACTGAAAGTCAACAGTTGGTCAACATGTGACCTGTTTGACCTAGGGTTGACTCAGTGTTGACCAGAGTTGACTTTTTGACCAAAAGTCAACTGTAAGTCAACCCTTGACCCAAATTGACCTAGTTTGATTTGGATTGATTTTTTGTGACCTTGTTTGACCTTGGTTGTCCTAGTGTGACCCAGTTTGGCTCAGTATGACCTAGTTTAGCTTGGTATGACTTAGATTTAACCTAGATTGACCTAGATTCATTTAGAATGCATTGTAATGCATCTTATTATCATTTTCAGACTCATAGTGACTTGTACTGTTCTATAGGAGACAGACACCACTCCTCGGACAATATATTCTCTTCAGACACTCTGGAGATCAGGCGAGTACATTCTCTGACCGTTTCATACTTGTCTGGATTTACATTCTTGCTCTAGATTACTGTACTTGATGCTAACACGATTGTTATCACTGATTGGTAGTATATGGATCTTCTTTTGAGATGTTATCCCCTTGTATTCACTAGATACATATTGTGATATGCGTTTCACTTACATATTGTATTTATTGAATACCTATATCCTTGTATACTCCTTGTGCATATTGTACTCTCAGTATCACATGAGTCCCATGGATAGACCATTGTACACTATTGTATAACATTGTACATCTATTGTATAACATTGTACATCTATTGTATAATATTGTACATCTATTGTATAACATTGTACACTATTGTATAAGATAACGTAACTGGAGTGGATCCTTGTGTATTGATTGGGGAGGGAGAGTAGAATTGGTTATGTACTCAATTCCTATTGTACAATATTGTATAACTATTGTATATGTCTATTGTACACCCACGTACAATGGAGTTACCATTGCATTGTCCTAGACCGTTTACATAACCATATTGTACTCTAAATCACAGTTGGCTTACAGTTCTTACTTATCATATATAGATATTTCCTGTTATCAAATTTCTACTGTTTTTCATATACATTCTTCTTTCAGCGTTTCATGTACCTTACTCTATTGCATGCTTTATATTTCCTAACTTGATATGAACTGCGTGAGATATTTTGTGCTGGCTCATGTCCTGACTGGACCTGTTGAAAATATTACAGATGATGAGGATGAGGCCTGCGTAGACACCTACTATGGGACAGCTGTAGATGTCATGTGTGACCCAGATTTCTAACCTGATCCACTAGCTTAGAGACTGAGGCTCCCTAGTCTAGGTTTTACTATTTCTGTCTTTGAGATCTGGATTGTATATATTATTTCATATTCAGTAGTGAGACTTGTATTCTGGATGTTTGCTGAGATGTTATTTTAGACACTTAGACTCTCTGGTTGTGATGTATATTCTTTTATTCCAGTATTTATCTATCTATCTTTTTATCTTATCATTCTGCCTTAGATGTGATTGAGACTGTATATTGCTATGTCACCTCCATTCGGAGTGTATATACTGTACAGGTACCTTTATATTGTTAGATGATTGACCTAGGACAGCGTTCTACCGTCGACACTGCGGCGTAGGCTGGGCGTTGTTACGTTCTCGTACCCTCACAGTGGGTGCGAGTCGTGACATTCTCACTCAAAGCGTCAACGACATGACGGAAGCTCCTCCTCCGCTCAGCCTCCTTCTCTTGCACTCTTCGTTCCTCCTCCTACTCACGGCTACAATCCGCTCTTTTTTAAGTCGGCTTCCCATTCACGGAAATGGTTTTCCTTCTACCACAAGGCTCCCGTATGCTCTGGGAAATCCATCTCTTGGATCAACTTCAAAGACCATCGTGATTTCTTTCGCTTCTCCCGCATCGATGCACTCCTCGAGCGTCAAGTTAACTACTATCCGCATGCCATCCGTATGTTCTACTGCAACCTTGTTCCTGCCAAGGAAGGTCCCGAGTTCGAGACTAAGGTTGGTGGCATCAAGATTACCGTCACTGCCGCATCCTTGGCTAGCATCCTTGGTCTTGATGAGCGCAAGGTATATCGTTCCCTTCCGAGCACCATAGACCACATCTCTTTCTCTCCTGACATGTCTTATGAGGAGTTCCTCTTCAACATCTGCGGTGGCTCTCTTGTTCAACGCCCGGATGACAAGGATCTTAGTCCATTCTTCCATGACATGCATCGCATCCTCTGCCACACTCTGACCCCAAAATCTGGAAACATGGACAGCATGACTGTTGAAGAACTTATCTGCATGTACTATCTGGTCGCCAGGCAACCTTTCTCACTGGCAAAATCCATCATCTACACCATGATGCTCATCAGGGACTCTCTTCATCGTTCTCTCCTTTTTGGCATGTACATCACTATGATCCTCGAAGCCAATGGTGTTGACCTCACTTACTGCCCGGTTGGTGAGCCTCGTCCTACTCCTCTTGCCAAATCTAAGGGTCGTGCTCATGCGGTTCCTGCTGCTGCTCCTGCTGCTGTTGTCGGTGGACCTGCCTCTCCTCCGACGTCCCTCCTCACTCATGATGTTCGCCAATACATTGATCGCAAGTTTGCCGATCTCTCTCTCAACCCATGAGCGCCTTCAGGCCAACACTCGGAGGCTCGCAACCTTATCCTCCACGTCTTTATGGATCAGGCCTACTATATTCAGCACATGTTTGAGGAGCGCAATCCCTTTCTTAATCCTAACACTTCTCATCCTGATTTTTCTGGCCCTCGCTTCACTGATCCCAACGTCAATGGATTCATGTACCCGGATGGCGTCGACCCTTGTGGCACCTTTACCACAGCTCCCGGGGATGATGAAGATCAGGAGGTAGGTCCATCTGATGCTCCTGACAGTTGATGAGTGGTGTTTTATGTTTAGTCCTGTTTTGTGTGGTCCTTCGGGGACTTTTTAGTATGTGTTTTCTGCTGTCCTACGGGACTTTTTAAATCTGTTTTCCTGTTATGTGTTGTGGTTTGGCCTTCAAAGCCCAGTTATTGTACCCCTGTTTTTATTTTTAATGAATGTTTCCTTCTTATACATTTCTGTTTTCTGCTATGTCCCTTACCCACATGTGCTTCATTGTTCTATTTTTTTCTCACCATCTTTGATTAAATGACAAAGGGGGAGAAATCGTATTGAGGGGGAGATCCTTGATTACGGGGGAGCTACTTTCTATATTCTTATTTTTTGTCAATTATCAAAATGGGAGAGTTTTTTGGCACATCGATTTTGATACATTGTTCACAATAACCCTTGCACGTCTTTAGTTTATACTTTTCACAGGCACTTCCAAAAAGACAAGAATAGAAGAAAGGCATCTCCATACAAATTTCATGAAGCCCATGCAATTCTCCATTATCAAGATGATGATAAACTACAACAAAGAGAAAATGCAAGAGACACTTCTTAAAAGACTATGAAGTAGACGATGCAAAAAGACCCAGCTTGAAGTCTACATAGAAGACGGTGCAAAAGCCTAAGCGTTGCTATTCTTATCCCTGTTCTTTTCTTGAGTCTGTAAATATCTAGGAATCTATGTACGCACTTTGCTAAGATGGCAAACATAAAGAAAGAAATGGTGAAGTAAAAAGTCATTCAGAGGAGACGGAAAATTCGACGGATTTCCTGATAAATCTGCCGGATAATCCGATCGCTCACAGCAAGTTAGTGAGCAGAAGTTCGGATAATCCGACGGACATCCACGAAAATTCTGCGGATAATCCAAACATCTCACAGCAAGTTAGTGAGCAGAAGTTCGGATAATTCGACGGACATCTGCGAAAATCCTGCGGATAATCCGAACCTCTCACAGCAAGTTAGTGAGCAAAAGTTCGGATCATCCGCCGGACTTCCGCTGAAATCCGACGGATAATCCGCTTGACTTATTTGAAACTTTTGAATTTAAATCTAACGGCAGCTGGCAGCTGCATTTAATGCATCTAACGGCTCTTTTTATGACCGTTACTGTTGACCGGATAATCCGACGGATTTCCGTTGAAATCCGACGGATAATCCGGTTGACGGCTGAATGCCCTTTATGACTTTGGATTTGTATAAAAGGGGCTTTAGTCTCTCCTCATAAAGTTTATCTCTTCCAAGCTTTAAATTTTTTCAACCACAAAAGAGCTTCACCATTACTACTCTACTCAATCTTTAATTGTCATCATCTCCCAAAGTGCTAGAGTATTTAAAGAGTTGTAAATTTTGATCTTCAAGTGTTAGAAGATCAACAAGTTCTCTTCTCATTTCTTTGAAGTTGGCGAGCCTTCGTAAGAAAACTCGTGTGTTGAAGTTGGCGAGTTCTTCGGATCCAAACTCGTGTTGAAGTTGGCAAGTTCTTCGGATCCAAACTCGTGTGTACTATTTTATTAAATAGTGGATTTAAGCCGGAGAGAGTTCTGGGACTGGATTGCCTCTAGCGAGGATACCAGGATACATCTTGTGTTTGATCTTCTTACTCTCTCTTTTTATTTGACGTATATTGCTTCTTGTGCTTAAGTTATTTTTTATTTCCCTATTCACCCCCCCTCTAGGGTTCTACACCCCCTTCCCGTTCGACGACAAGGAGTCCCGTTCGACCCACGACAAGGAGTTCGTTTCGTTACAATGGCGGGCCAATTCGAAGACCGATCCCAAGATGAATCCCAATCCCAATAATATGGTGAGTTTTCGTTTCGTTTCGTTACTTCGAACTGAGTCTTTCATTTAGGATCACTGAATTAGGGTTTCAAAAACCCTCATTTTCTTGGACGAACTTCTTCGTTTTCATTTTTTTTTGGTTTTTCGTTGTTCTTCCTGAGCCTGGTTGGTCGGGCAGAAAATTGTACGTTCGACAACACGAAGTCGGACATTTGTGCAGATGTTCGACAAACATATGTCGAACTCTCATGCCTTGTTCGATCCTACGTTATCGAACATCCTGTTTTTGTTCGACCTGTATATGTCGAACAGTAAGTACTTGTTCGACCTGTAATTGTCGAGCAGTAAGTATTTGTTCGACCAGTGTTGGTTGAATAGTTCATTTCGACTGTATAGATTGTTTAATTTTTGATATTTCATTCAATTTAGCAGGAATGACATATATGAGGAGACGACCACCTACAGCTTCTAATAGGAGGCGTCGGTTAGAAGAGTTGGCAGCTGCACGTAGCAGTCGTCAAGAAGGAGCAACAGTTGCTCCGATTCAAATGCAAGAGCAATGTGCTGCAAAAGAAGAGGCAACTGCACGTACTAGTCCAACAGTTGTTGTAAGTCAAATTAGCGAGCAACAACGTGCTAGAGAAGAAGAGGATGAGGAACATGTTAAGAAAGAAGAGGAACAAGAGGAAGCAAATGATGAGGAAGAAGAGGAAGCACGTGCTGAGGAAGATGAGGAAGCACGTGCTGAGGAAGATGAGGAAGAAGGTGATGACGATGATATATTGACGGGCCCTTGTCCCGGTGGACCTAAGGATCCCCGACTTATCCCAAGTTTCAAGACTCATGTGGCATTCCAGATTTGGAATGGGATTGAGAGGCCCTTATTGAGGTGTTGGTGCCACACGACCAAGATGGAGACATGGAAGTTTGGTTAAGGGGGTAATGATTTTAAGGAGTTGATTCATCGTTCCAAAATTCCAGACTTGAGATGGATTTAGTATAAGGCGTCGAACAAAAATCTAATTTGCGCGTTTGTTGAGCGTTGGCAACTGGAGACCAACTCATTCCATATGCCATTCGGTGAGATGACAATTACGTTGGATGACGTATTTTGTCTTACCGGACTCCCGGTTAGTGGATTACTTGTGGTTGCACCAGAGTCGGCAAGGGGATCGGAGGACCCTAAGAAAATGATCAGTAGATTATTGGGGGTGACAGAAAGGGAGGCAGTCGATGCTTTTCAGGGCCAGAGAGGTAGCTCGGTCCGGCTGGAGTGGCTCCGTTCACGATTTAGTGGAGATGTCACTAGCAGGGATGAGAGAAAAAGAAGACGTGCAGCCCGTGCATATTTATGGTTCGTGCTTGGATCCACAATATTTGCAGACAAGAGTGGCACACGTGTGGACACAAAAATTCTCAGTCTTCTAGAGACGGTCAACCGCGTCAATGAGTATGCTTGGGGAGCAGCTGCTCTAGTATACTTGTATCGACAGCTTGGTTTAGCATCTCGGAGTGGGGTGCGACAAATATGTGGATATCTGACGTTACTGGAGGTAGCTATCTCTCCTTCTTATATGCATATTTTTATGTTATTATTTGCTCGATATTTATGTTATGTTTATATGTCCGACATATATTTTTTTAGGCCTGGATATACGAGTATTTTCCCTTCACAAGGCCAACCCATAATGTCAATTATAAGTTGGGCGATCCACTTGCTTTGAGGTGGGCCAAAAGATCCCATTTTGCAGGAACTGCCGACCGGGTATTGGCCTTGAGGGAGGTTTTGGACAATCTACAAGTACATAGTGTGAGTGTTATTACATTCTTTTACGCCACTTATTTATGTGTTCTATGTATTAGTAATTATGCCACTTTTATGATGTAGGTCAATTGGACACCCTATAATAGGATGAGGGACTCTTATCCTCGGGACAATGTCACTTTCTACCACGGATGCATACGTGCATTTGACTGTGTAGAACCGTATCATCCCGACCGCGTGCTTCGATAATTTGGCTTACTCCAGAAGATACCTGATTTTCCTTTGATTCCAAGTATTGTCCGTCGGGAAAATACGGGCCAGAAGTACAACCTGACGTAGGATATTTTGGGAGGCTACTTCCGATTCTGGGGCAACCATGTACTATCGATCGAAGCCCGCGGGAGAGCTGCAAATCCCGCATGGGAGTGTTCGGACGATTATATGCATTGGTATAGGACGTTTTCACATCCTATCATCCAGAATCCGGAGAACATCTCTACCGCCGTCGGCACTACATCTACCCAGGCAGGCCCCCAACCATGGGAAATGATCAAAAATGCTTTGGGGTATTTAGAGCCGGTCTACCAGCAATGGGTAGAGAATGAAGAGGGTCTAGACACATCGATATTAGTTCCAGCTTTAGTCGGCGCCTATCGTGCTTTGAAGACCGCGCCTGAAGAACCACCAGAATCTTCGAAGGGGGAGTATACTAGTAGGAGTCGAAGGCATCGCAGATCATATATTTATGTAGTCCCTTGTGATACCAGTACTTTGAACTATGTCACTGACATTTTGAACTATGTTGTGAACTCTGTTAATGAACTATGTGCTCATGTTATGAACTATGTTAATGAACTCTGTGCTCATGCTATGAATTATGAATTTTGTTATGAACTCTGTGCTCATGTTACTGAAGTCTGTTATGAACTCTGTTGATGTACTCAGGTTATGTGAATTTTGAATATGAATCGTAAATATGAAGTTGAACTCAGCTCTGCAATTTTTTTTGCTCAAAATTGTACTGCTCGACCACTACAGGTCGAGCATAATTCTTCTGTTCGGCCGTTACAGGTCGAACTATTGTACAAAACGTCCGACCTATAATGGTCGAACAGAATGGTGTTGTTCGACCTATAATGGTCAAACAGAAGGGAGTTGTTCGACCTGTAATGGTCGAACAGAAGAGAGTTGTTCGAACTGTAATGGTCGAACAGAAGGGTATTGTTCGACCTGTAATGGTCGAACAGAAGGGTTTTGTTCAACCTGTAATGGTCGAGCAGTGCAATTTTGAACAAAAAATGCAGAGTTGAGTTCATATTTACAATTCTTGATAAAAATTTCACCAGAGCTGAGTTCATATTTACAATTCTTGAAAATACAGAGCTGAGTTCATATTTACAATTTTGAACAGAAGGGTGTTGTTCGACCAGTACATTGATCTTCTCATAGTACAATTTCACAACACACATTTAAATAACAACACACTTTTGGAGGGAACAATACATTGAACATCTCATAATACCAGTACATTGATCTTCTCATATTACAATTTCATAACACACATTTAAATAACAATAGGACTAATCGTCCAAACTAATCGGATCACCATCAACATGTGAGCTTTTGGAGGGAACAGTTTTACGATACTTTTCAATCCGTTGTTTATAAATTTTGCCCCAACCAGCAGCACATGGAAGACGCAGAGTAGACCATCTGTGGATAATGGGTGGTAGTGGTGCGTCTGAGGCCAAATTTACTTGCATACAAATAAATAATAACACATTAATCGTCCATGTAAACGATGAAATGATACAACTTCAAGCTTACATTAGAAAATAAACTTTACCACGATGAAATGATTGGTATCAACAAATGCCACGCATACAAGCCGAGGGTTGGCTGGAACTTCTGTCCTCATGGGTAGAAACATAACGTTGATATCATCGTGTATGTGAACGATGGCCATGTTGTAGGCCGCCGCCGCCAAGTAGTACATATCGAAAAATGACCACCAGTACTTGCGATCAAAAATCGGTGCTACGAAGCAATTCAAAGATTCAAGTACCTATTTTGGAGACCCCTTAATCAAGTTACATCTACCGTATATATCTTCCAAGAGTGTGATCTCTTGGATGAGGTCACTATGAACTTTTGGCCAAGATTCCTCCCCCAACCCTAGTGCATGGGCTATGCATCGAAAACCACAATGTCCATCCCCTATTACATTTTCCGTACTCAATACATACGGATGATGTTGAGGTGAAACTTGTCCTATATATGCAATATCGGTGGCATTGCGTGATGACTTCCGTCGAACATTTTGCTTTCCCCTTCGGATGGAAGTGAACATTGGTTTTGCCGAAGGAGGTCCATCGAACATTATAGTTTCCTCCAAAGGTGAACAACTATCATGAGCAGCCTCAACAATTTCAAATTTGCTTGGGTCACACTTGGTCGAATTTGAAGTGCGGATTTTCGTTTTACTTGGCCTACCACGAGGTCGTCTGTAGCCCACTGGTTCAAGCAGTGAAGATATCGAAGGAACTGATATCTCCCGAAGTCTTTTCAGCATCAACAACCTTTGAGAATCGGTAGCCGCATCGAACATATGATTAATAGTTCCCATGGTCTCCATCCAACGACTTCGGACATCTGCATCAACTACACTGTCCGTTTTGGAGGGTTCATAATCCAACTTCATCCAAAATCTGTCAACCATATCTAACTGGATAACCTGACCATCCCGTTTCAACACTGCAAGTTCATGTGCACAAGGCAATCCGCAAGTTCTCCTCAACGCACAACCACAAAGGAGGGTTCTACACCGGTATTATCTATACCCTTTATCTCCTCGAAAATCCTACCAAGTGCATGATGAGACACCAATCCTCGGATATTCTTAAATAGAGGAGAAATGTAACGATGTGGTGCCACATTAAGGCTCATCTCAAATGAGGCCTTAATTTGGTTGTGTTGAGCGATCAACAAATCATGTATCCTGTCTCAAAATTTGATTGATTAGTGCCCAACTATTTTTTCAATTTTGCATGTGCACTCTCCGTCCTGTGAGTATGAAATTCATACAGTCAAAATCGTACATTATAACGTAATTAACATATATATATATATATATATATATATATATATAAAATATATATATATATAAAATATATATATATATATATATATATATATATATATATATATATATATATATATATATATATATTAAAAAAAAATTAAAAAATAAAATATATATATATGCAAACTATGGTTTAAAGACACGTACCTGCTACTTGTCGTGTTCTCAAAATGCATTACATTGTTAGTCCAACACGAAACAAATCTTTCTTTAAACGGTCAATCCAATTCTTAATGGCATAGTTAACTGCTTTTGGATAATCGTGGAAATCTTGCTCCAATCTTCTAAGTAACTCATTAAATCTTGGTTGATCTTCGGCAAGAACTAACGAATTCCATGAGTTGTTAAAAGAATCCCACTTCTCCTTGGTACGAAACAACTTCTTGCAGTTGGCCAATATATTCTTGCTAATATGCCACCGACATAGCAAGTGTGTGGAGCTGGAGAACGTAACACTTATAGCATTCATAAGTGCTACCTCACGATCAGTCACAATCACCTTCGGTAAGCATGATCGATCCACTAATCATTTAAGCGTACTAAGCGCCCATATATAATTATCCTTCCGCTCAGTCTCCATATAAACACATGCCACAGAAAATGTAATATTTGTGGATGTGACCCCTACTACTTCCAAAAGTGGCATCATGTACCTGTTTGTCTTGTAGGTACAATCCATCAATAAAATATTAGAAAAAGCACGCAACAAATCCACGCTAGTCGGGTGAGCATAAAAAAGATCCTTCACTTTATCGGTTTGCTCACATCTCCTATCTAAATAGTAGTACTTTTTTGAGTCCAACTTACCCAACAAGTAGTACATTTGAGATAGGCCCCCATGCTCGACAACTATGTGCTTTTGCCGAGCATTGTAAATTGTCTTCAATGTCGACTCATTCTCGCTAAAGGATTCCTTCAATGTGCTCAATATATCTTTCGGCCTTGCATTGTTCTTCGATAAGTCTTTCACAAGTTGATCTTCAGTGGGTGTTAGTCGACCGGCATATGAGTGTCCAACCAAATTGCGTCCGAGTGGGTGATTATGCGAGCCACATACAACCGTCAATGACCATTGCCCTAGGTCATTGAATTGCACTCCTTTCAATTGAAACGGACAGTCACATTTCTTCGTCCCCGTAAGCTTTTTTCGTCTTGCCTTCTTCGCAATGTTTGCCGAATTTGCTTCAGCAACTTTTGTCTTGGGAGGCCGATATTTACCACCGCGCTCACAACCCAAAATTATCCGAGCCCGTCTTCCATCCCCGCTATAGGATCGTTTAACCAAAACGACCATATTATGAAGTCTTCCTACCGTCTGTGCCCACCTCAACAACGATTCACGATTATCAAATATGTCTTCCGTATGAAATTCTTCTGAGAAATCAACTTGTTCATACATGAAAAAGTTAACAATGCTCAATTCATTGTTCATTTCAGTGTTATTTGGAGAACTATCCTGAAAAAAAAGACCTACACTTTACTAAGGTGAATTTTTTTTTTTTCCAAAAACACAATGCTCGATCACAACTTGTCGTGCAAGTTTCTTCTGTTCGACTGTAACAGGTCGAACGTTTCAAAAAACGTTCGACTTACAAGGGTCGAACATTCCAAGCCATGTTCGACAACTCCTAGTCGAACATTACTCTTCTGTTCGACAACTCCAAGTCGAAAAGTACATGAATTGCGCGACGAACACAGGTCGTGCATATCGCGATTTTTTTTTTTGGATTTCTCGTTTGGAACGATTCTCATACTAATTTTAATACTTGAAAACGAGGAAGAAGGTGGAGAGAGTACGTACATTGTGTCTTTCAGATGGACCACCTTCCTCCATGATGGCTTCTCAACTTAGGATTTTTCTAGGGTTTTGGAATTTTGTTGGAGAAGATGATGAAAATGAAAGAAGGAAGAATGAGGAGGATGGTGGGGTGTGAAAATGAAAGAAGTGTGTTTGGGAAGGCTGGTGGGATGTGGTGGGGTGTGAAAATTAGAGAAGGGTATATTTGTCTTTTAACGTTGAACTAAATTATAACGTAAGTTACTTGGGGTGTGCTAGGTAACTACTGGGGTGCGTTTAGTCGGACCCTATAATAAATTATACAGTGGACGGACTTATTATACGACAATACTGCAATACTAAGTGAGTTTGTCCAATAGTACAATGGCACATATTAATATTAAATTATTTTTGGTAAGTTATCTTAATAATATTTAGTAATTGTTTGATTTTTTTATTTATTTTTAATATTACCGTGACGGGATTACCATTCACGGCTGTTACCACGTGATGAGACGTCACACTGAAACCACTGAATAATTTCTTCAAGAATAGTTTGCATTTTCCAACTAACTTCGGCTCTTCGTACTCCTTTTGTGACCCATCAGAATCAAAACTAATGTGTCGATGCCTTTGCCAAGGGCTTTCCTCTACACTTTGAACCGATCTAGTTTTTTTTTTTTTCCCACTAGTCCAAAGAAATTTCAGAGTTGAGCAAGCTTTAGAATCACATAGCAGCAACTAGTAATAATTGTAAGCAATAATTGATTGAGAAAAGAATAGAAATATTTTTGTAGTAAATGTCCTCATTATAAATATAAAACTATCATATACTTTCACTTATTTAAAAAAATTAGCAAATGTTTCAATTCCTTTGTATACATTATTTTAAAATTTAAGATATATACCAACTATTTAACTAAAATTTGTATTATTTTATTTATAATATAACATTTGTTAGTTTTTTAAATAAGTGAGGGTATTTGTTAATTTGTATATTTATAGTGGGAATATTTGTTTAAATATCCCAAAAAAGTATCTTGATTGAAAGTGCCAAATAACTCCAACAATACGTGTCTGAGCACCTACTTTAATCTACAAGGTGACAAATACGACGCGATACAGACACGGCCGGCATCATCGATCTGCACTCGAGCGGCCCGTCAATTCCTCGACAAAAGGATGATCCTTTACATAAGAAAAAGAAGAAGCACAGAGGGCTTAGAAGGAAAAGTAAAGCTGGAAAAAAAAAAACAAAAAAAACAAAAACCTGTCCCACAATCCTCATGCCAAGGAATCAAATTTGATCATCAGCACTACCACTACCAAAGAGAATAGTCCTGTTCCTCTTGCTACTGCATCCCGTCTGAAAGTGAGGCACGGTGTAAGCATCCCGACTCCGTCGCTGCTGCTTCCTGCTCGGCAACTCCGTCCTCGTCTTCTTGCCGTGGCTCGATTCCCTCGCCGGAGACGCACGTAGCCCGAGCGTTCTGCCGCCACGGTGGCAGCAGAATGCTGCCCCATATATATATAGGCAAATGATCTCTAGTCTAGTGGTTAAGAGAGATATATACGGTCCAAGTGGTCGAAGTTCGCTTTCGAAAATCAATAAAGTTAAAGACGGTTAAAATTTTGATAGTCTACGATATAATAAAGATGGTTAAAATTTTGATAGACTATGCATATTCTGACAAAATTGTAACATTTCATATCAAAAAAATGTAACGTGTATAATAATTTATTGTTATTATTATTAGTATTTGGTGGAGTTGGTCGGGAAGGAGGGGTCATTAGGTGGAGGGTTATGATATGTTGGGCAGCTAAAAGAAAAGGAAATGGCTGCGGATTTGGAGCGGAGTGGATACGAAAAATGAGGATCAAACTTGGGGAAATTTCAAGAATTGTGTACTTCTTTGTATTGGAAGTGACTTGATTATCTTGTACAATGGGGGACAGCAACTAATTCGCAGCTTCAAACCTTTCATGCATTAAAAACGAGTTAATTTACTTATTTGCAACTAAATACCATTTAATTTTGGAATTAAATATTTTAAGATATTACGTAGTTAGCAAGTTGTTATCTCTCGTGAATGCACCGTTATTGTCCCAATGGATGTAGTCCGTTGGGAACGGTGGAGCACCCGACGCAGTGGTTCGGGTTCGAGCCCCCTTGGAGGCATGTCTCCAAGCACCATTAAGAAGTGGACACCCTCAAAAAAAAGAAAAAAAAGAAAAAAAGAAAAAAAAAAGAATGCACCGTCATAGTTATTGGCAAATGACATGTTTAAAAAAATATTTGGCTTAATTTTAACTTGATAATTTTATCTATTCCAGTTTTTTCAACTTGATATTCTATACTTTTATATTATACAACTATATTTCTATAATTAGACTACTTGATACCCTATTAGAGTTGACGAAAAATATAAAATAACAAAAATATCATCCACTTAATATCTCTACTATAATAATAATAATAATAATAATAATAATAATAATAATAATAATAATAATTTCTATTATATTATTAATAATATTATTAAATTTTATACATTTTTTATCCTTTTTTCCCTTCTTCTATCCAATCATTTGAAAAAGCTCCCCTCCTTACTTTCCTTCCCATGGAAACTATCGCCACTATCCCTTCCTCCTCCGCTCGTATCGAGCTCCCATCACCGCCACCTCTTTCCTCCTCCCCACAACCTCAAGAACAACCACCATCATTCCTATCATTATCATTGCCTTTCTCCCTTTCCTCCCCATTCATTTTTCTTATTCCTAGAAAACCATCGTCTCCACTAGCTCCCAACTCCGTCGCCATCAACGCCTCCACTTTTTTCTCTGTTCATTTTGTTCGAGCATGGCCGCCACCCCCCCCCCCCTCCCCCCCCCCCCCCCCCCCCAACCCCACCCCATTGAGCTCCCCACCCCTTTCTCTCATCCTCTTCTTTGTGTTTTATGTGAGTAATAAGATTAGGGTTAGGATTTTATATGTGAAGGAAAGATAGAGGTGAGATTAAGTAGGAGTGATGGAATAGAACAAATTAGGGTTAGGGTTTGCTTAGATTTGGGAAATGTGGACATGAGAAAAAGAGAGGGGGACTCCATCTCACGACTGCTAGTAGAAGAAGAGGATATGGAATATTTGGTCCCAAAAAAATCTATTTTGTTTGGTGGGACGAAAAAGCTAAACCCTGAGTGAGAGAGGTATCGACTTGAAAATATTCAATAGTAGATAATATAGTAATTTGTATAATAGTAAAGTTTAGGGTATCAACTTGAAAGATTTAAATGGTTGAGGATATTAAGTTTGAAATTTAGCCAGATCATTTTATCCCCAAACAAATAAATTATTTATCATTTTTTAACAACAAATAAATAAAAAAGGAAAAAGGAAAAAATAAAATAAAATCCTAGACCTGCTTCTCGCTCTTTTGCAACTGTAGGTTTCGTTTCTGCCATCACAGCTCCACCCACTCTCTTATCAGGGTTGTGGAAACCCTCGTACCTACGGGAACTACAAGAATCCCAAAGAGGAAAGGTTATAACTGTGACACTAAAAGGGGCAAGTTGCTGCAACAATGAGTGTGTATACGTAGGTGAGGTGGGAATTCATGTCTTAGGATTTTTTTTTTTTTTTTTTGAATTTGTCAAGGGACATTTATGTCTACTATAATAGAACACCACAAGGAGCCCCAATACATGACGATTTAGTTATAAAAAGATAATAGTCCAAAATATTTAGTTTTAAAAAGATAATAGTTCATCATGTGACTCAGTTCATGAGCCAACCACGCTCTCCCACCTCATTGCTGTCGAATGTATTATTCCGTATCTCAAAGATATCCTGGTTTTGGCCACATCTTCCGTTGCTTAGCTGGACTATTCAGAATCACTGCCTATTCCAACGCAGACTAGACATGTTGTCCCAATTCTCGTCGCTCCACTACTGATTTGTGCATTTCCTGGGGTCCAATTTCATCTCTTGGACTGCTAAGAAATAATCTACAATCCCCCGCTATAGTGTTTAAGTTGAATACTGCTCCCTTGTCCATGTTTATCCATAGATTACTGGATATCACATCTCCTTGGTGAACATAACTTTTTTCACTCAAATCCATCATAATGTTCTGTGACAATCTCCATGGTCTTCAATCATGTCTTTCATGCTTGTACTAAATATATTGAGTTTGACTACCATTTCATCAGGAAAAAAATTCTCTCTGGTTCTCATCGTGTATTATTTGTGCCATCTCCAGATCAATTTGTTGATATTTTTACCAAAAGACTTTACAAACACTGATTTACTACAAACACCAATTTACTATGCTGTGGTCCAAATTTGTCTCTCATGGACTGCCAAGTTTGCGAGAATATGGAGTATTAAACCTGTGTTATTTCTTACCATTTTTAATCATTATTCTCCGCTATATTAGTTGTGCAGAATATGCCAAGATTTATTTTGCTTTAATTAGATTTGTTAGAAGTGATTATACTCTCTATAATTCTTATCTATTTAAACATCCATTTGGAGAAGAATACACATAAGTTTATCTAGTTTATGCCATAGCCAATAGCCTAAAACCTTTTTTTTTCTAGAGTACGAGAATGTGCTATTGAAATTTCCTATCCTCTCAATTTCGAACGATATGAATATGAAGGGACAGAAAGTCTCGAGATACCATTTTCTTCCATTTCTAGTATTGTTATTCTTCCATTAAATTAAACTAAATAAATTAGATTTCCTTTTCTTGTTTATATTAAATAAGGATAAAAAGGTATATTGCCTACACCAAAGCCAGGAAAATTCTGTTAACCTCTTAGGATTTATATAGGGTTTTTCTAATGGCACACCCCATTTTACTTGGGGCTATTACTTACTAGGGGACAGCCCAACTTTGAGGAACTTTTACTGGGGACGGCCCAAAAATTACTTGGGGCTATCGCACTCCCCCAAATCCTCTCTTTCATTTCATATCCTTAAAACATTTCTCTCTCTTAAAAAACTCCAAAACCCTACTCTCATTCTCCACAACTCCAATCCAAATTCCTAACCCTAGTTTTCTTCTACATTTCTTCAAATCTCATTTTAATATGGAGTCATAGACAAAGCAAAACCCTTGAGTGCCACCCATAATTGTTCATTCTTTAGATGCTAAACGAGACATATTCCGTCCTAAGGAAGACGATAATCATGTATTGGAATATGAGCTTCCATATCTAAGTGCAATAAGCACATTATTGTACTTAACTCAATGTACTATATTGGAATTCTCATTTCATGTGAATCTCTTGGCTTAGATTTAGCGCTGCGCCAACACGTCGCCACTATAATGGCATTAAAGACGTCTTCTGTTACCTTAAGGGTACTACATATATCGGCTTATTCTATACTGGTTATTTATCTGACCTGCACAAGTCGTCTCCCTTGGGTTCTCGGAATAATTTCTGCCTTGTATGATATGTCGATACCGGTTATTTATCTGACCTGCGCAAGATGAGATCCCAAAATGATTATGTTTTTAATATTCGGGATACAACGATATCTTGGAAATCTACAAGGCAGACCATGGTCTCCACTCCTTTAATTTATGTCGAGCTCATCGCCCTTTATGATGCTACATGGTAGTCCATATGGTTGAAAATCGTTACTGAGCATATTCAGATTGTGAGCGGATTTTCTTCTATAAAAGATGTGCCAATGATAATATATGACGACAACACTGCACGCATTAGCCAGATGAAGAAGGGCTAAATCAATGGAGACAATACCAGGCACATCACATCGAAATTTTCTTCTCGCGTCAGCAACAACTTAAATATTGAAGTCAAGCAAGATCCTTTCCCAGGACAACCTGGCTGACATGCTTACTAAGTCCTTACTGAGTTCAGCTTCCAGAAGATCGTTCACGACATTGGATTGCGAAGGCTCTCTGCATTGTATCACTCGTGTTTGGAATAATGTTGAAATCGTGAGTACTCAGAAGTATACTCATTTGATCTTAATGTACTTTTTTTGTAACTTGGCCTCATGTTTCCCAATGGATTTTTGAACCCTTAGAAGGTTTTAACGAGGTACCGACATCGGGTTGATCATATCTCTAGATATGTCTACGTCTTGAATATGTATTGGCATGAACTCACCTTTTATCTTTGATTACGAATAAAGGTTTTGGTTATATATATATATATATATATATATATATATATATATATATATATATATATATATATATATATATATATATATATATATATATCCCTATAACTTGTATTGATCTATTACCTAAAGATTGATGTTGATTATCTCTGAAGACATGCTAATCATTCATGAAGATTGATATAGATTGATTGTTGAGTTGTGCACACTCAAAGGGTGTATTGCATTTAGTTTGTAACTAACTTGTTGATTGCACTTAACCAACATATAAAGATGTCATTCTCTCTTTATTATCTTGTAACAAGATAATTATGTATTTTGTTGTTAAGCCATCATGCTATTATAAAATAAATGCTATTATGTCATTCTCTCTTTATTCTCTTCTCTATCCTCTCTCTCCTCCCTTGTGGGAACAAATCCCCAAAAGCTATTGATTTCTCTTCTATTTTTTCTTTTCTCCCTCAAATGGTACCGATAACCCCAACCACTCCTTTACCGCTCCTATCGACTGTCGCCACCACCTCCTTTCTTCTCCCCCTCCATGGAACCACCGCCATCATTTGTTCCTTTGCAAAACCTCTCCCTATCTCTCTCCTTTCCTTGACCTCGATCCAAAGCCGTCGTCGTCGTAACTTCCTCTCTTTGACGGTCATCGCGACCCCCTATTGCCATCGTCCTTTTCTTCATCTCCAATGCCTTCACCACCACCATCCACTTTATCTCTCTCTCTCTCTCCCTACTACGGGACTGAGCCCCCCTACCAAATCTACCCATCCACTGTTCTCCTTCCTCTACCTTCCAATCGAACCACCCCTATCTCTCTCCTACTCTCCTGCTCCTTTTCTCTGAACCATCACTCTGCTCTGGAACCGTACACCTTCGGGTAATCCTGCTTACCTAAGCCTAGAAGGAACCAAGTCTTCATGGGACATGCAATTTGTATAATAACATGATGAAAAGTAAAATAGGTAAGTAATCAGGAATCAAACACATAAGTATTCATAGTCATAACCATATCTTACTAAGTGATATGCAATTGAGGATAACGTTTGCATGCATGAACTATCCTTCTATGGGTTAATTGATATCAAATAACGCTCATTTATGAGACACTATTAATACAACAAGTAACGTCTCTCAAATTAGACCTGTCAATGGATAGTCGAAAATTCGAATCCGATCCGATTCCGTATCCGAACTTTCGGATATTTTCGAAATTCCGGATATCGGATTCGGATATCCGAATATTTTTCGGATATTATCAATTTTCGGATACGAATTCGGATATTAAGGTATTCGAATCCGTTAATATCCGATCCGACTTTAAATTGCAAATTTCGGATATCGAATTCGGATATCGGATTCGGATATCCGAAATTATATATATATTATTATAGTATAATGTATATGTAATATATTAATTAATAGAGAAGATTAAAGTATTTTATTCTCAACTGACTTTTACATAAATTAATTATATATATTAATATATATTAATTACAATTTACAAAGAAGAAAGGACTCAAATATGTAGAGAAATTGAATTTGGTTTTTGGATATTCGGATAATAACTAAATTTTTAATATTTCGGATTTCAGATATTCGGATAATAACTAAATTTTTAATATTTCGGATTTCGGATATTTGAATACTAACATTCGAATTTTTTAGCTAATCGGATCGGATATTATCTGATATCCGTTAAACTAGACGGATACGAATTCGGAGTGTCAAAAGATATCCGTTCGGATATCGGATCGGATTCGGATATTACAAAAAAAAATCGGATACGGATACGGATATTGTCCTGTCCATACCGATAAGCATCCGTTGACACCCCTATCTCAAATCGAGACGCTATCGGCTAAACATGGGTAACGGGCACCAAGTGGCACTTATTGTGAGATACTATCTGCCCTAATAAATGGAGATTGTGTAAGTATCAGGTGCTTAGTGATTATACTCCTCGTCTAATGTGTCACGCCCCGATCCCGCAGGATCGTTCGTCCTCACTTTGATCTCTGTGGAACCGTTCGTCCTCGCTTGGACGTGATGCCGTGCAAGCCTAAGTTGCGCTTGCACAAGACCAGTACCTGCACAATACAACTAGACAAAACAAAACACAATGTAAGCAGAACATTTAAATGCAGAAAATCAAATTTGACACAGAGATTTGAAACATAAAGTACTTCTTTTATTGATAGGATACAAAATACAAAGCTTTACGACTCAAAATGCCCTGACTGACTTACATATGTCATTTAGAACTCTTTTTGAAAATAGCCACAATGTCCATACATCATATCTTTTATTACATAAACCCAAAAGTAAAGATACCTTCAAAAGAAAACTTGCTAACTGGACTTGAAATTGAAATAGCTTCGAGGCGGTCGAACAAGCTCCACCGGGCTGGACGAGCTTTAGACGTAGGTCAATGGTGCCTACAACGTAGGTCAATACATAACACGTACTGGTAAGCGGCTGTGACCAAACTCACATAAATATGCACTAAGTAGACAGTGAAGCTAGCAGCTATTATGTGATCTTTCTACTTGTTTAGGTTCTTTTTAACAATTCATAAAAAAACATAACAGTAGAAAGCATTTGTACGATAAATCTTACCCATCGTTAACACTCATCCATGCACAAGACAAGGTTAGCACAATTTGTATATATAAAGCATATATTCCATCTATGCATTTAGTGTTAGGTTTGCAATAAACTTTGATTATATGCATGCACCTAACTATATGGTGGTCCACGGGTCATTTTCCATGATTAGCCGCTGTGACTCTTTGGTCCAGCTCATCGCTATTGGACACTCTATATACCCCTTGATCGCGAGGTCTCTTTACCTCAGGGTGTTACTCTAATCCCCCCTAGGCCGAGTGGTTCCAGTGCCCCAGAACCGGTCATCGAGATTGCCATTGTGCACAAGTTGTCGGAGACCAATGTGTTTAAACTCTATCAGATAAATCTCTATTATAACAACTATGCAACATTTCAGAATTTTCATTTACTCTTATTTCTATTCTCTATACGGCAAGCCGTATCATCTCTATTATGTAACTTTAGTAGCATTAACATAAATATCTTTGCAACATATTAAGTGAGCATGTAACCATTCATATTGAAACAAGTGAGGCAACAGTTTATGATTTAGCATCTGATTGTATTTCTTTATTCTTATCTTTTGTTGTTTCAATATCATTGATCAGAGGGACGCGACAAAAGAGTGGACTAAAGATCAATTTTATTAGGACGTGGAAATAAATGGTAGTCCGGTCAAAGCAACTCACCAAATGAATCTTATTCGAGAGAAGAAGGGACTTCACGCACCGATCATGCTCCGCCTATGCGTCATACATTGGCACTAACATTTGATTAGTATACTTCGATCTCTTTCTCTCAAGATTCGGAATGAATGCGAAATGCGATGAAAATGAACAATGAAAACCAATCATCGAAAACCACACGAAAACGCATTCATCAAAGTCAAATAGCGAAAGAAAACAACCAACAAAAACTCTTGGACTCATTTCAATAGAAGCCGATCCATCAGTTCGAAAGGTTCATTGAATTTCGTCCGTGATCAATCGATTTCAGCAAAGATTTTCCCATTGACTCAGTCGAGATTGAGCCAGCAAGCTGTAGGTATTACATAGTGAATAGTGAGGAGCGGGGCACTACATAATTATCCACCAAAAAGGAGTTTTGTCCTCAACACTGAAATAACTCACCACTTTCAAGGGCTTGGTCTCGCTCAATCGTCACATGTTGTAAACTCGAGGCCTTCACAACTGCTCATTGTGAGGATTGTTTCGTATCGGTGGTGGGTCCTGCATCGGCCCACGCTCCACAGCATCATCACACAGTTTTGTGCCACATTCTCTTCTTCAGACAATCTCTAAAACCATGGCCCTTTTGACCACAGTTGAAGTATTCTTTGATAAGGGAACGACAATTTTCTCTGGTATGGCCATGGCGACCGTAGAAAGTGCACTCAGTTCTGTTGCGAGGTTCCTCCTCTGTCTTTTTCTCTTCGCCATGGTATCTTTTAGTAGGTTGATTGTGACCAACTTGAACTTTCACCGATGCGCTCCTCAGACTAAACTGTTCCATCTGTACCGCCGCCTCAAAGGCTTTGGTATATGTCTCACACTCTCGATTCAGAACATCTTTTTGAATGTCGTCGTTCAGACCCTTTATGAATCGATTCATGCGAGCCCTCTCATTCAGAAGCATTGTGCTAGCAAACTTTGCCAATTTGGAAAACTCTGACTCGTAGTCCTCCACGGACATGCTCCTATGTTTCAATGCCATGAATTCGTCTTCCTTCTTCTGACTGACTGCAGGAGTAAAATACTGTTCCAGAAAAGTCTGCTTAAACATTGCCCAAGAAATCTTTTCGTCTCTGGCCCTGGCATGTATTTCCAGCTTCTTGGCTTTCCACCAGTCATCTGCATGCAACCGAAGCTGTAGGGCGGCTCATGCTACCTTTTAGCTGCTAGAAACTCCTATGAAGAGAACACACGTTCCATCTTCTTAATCCAATCCATCACTCTTATCTGGTGATGTCCTGCGCTCAAACTCTGGGGTTTCGCACTCAGAAAATCCGATGGCTCGAATGGTTTCTTGCGAGCCTGTAGTGGTTCGTCAGCATCCAAGGACCCAATCTCGGGAGTTCCAGTTGGATTGGTAGTACCCTGATTGGCCGCGAGCGAAGATACAATTCGGGTCAATTGATCCAGCTGTCTCCGCTGGGCCATGCTATGCTCCTTAGCTATCTTCCGCTGAGTTTCCATTAGGGCCAATATTCGTTCCACCGGGGCGGTCGAGCCTGATGTTCGAGAAGGATCCTGGCTAACTCCTCTTGTCATTTTTCTACAAAAGAGTAACTTTTGTCAGTCTCATAAAATATTATGGACTTACTGTATGGGATATTGGTTTTTTTCATAACTCAAAATCGGGACTATCGAAAATTATCAAAATACTTATATACTTTTTGAAAACGATACTTGAAAGAGACCAAGGACGTAAAGTCGTGCTCTGATATAACTTTGTCATGCCCCGATCCCTTAGGATCCTTCATCCTCGCTTTGATCTCTGCGGAACCGTTCGTCCTCGCTTGGACGTGATGTCGTGCAAGCCTAAGTTGCGCTTGCACAAGGCTAAGTTGCGCTTGCACAAGGCTAGTACCTGCACAATACAACTAGACAAAACGAAACGCAACGCAAGCAGAACATTTAAATGCAGAAAACCAAATTTGACATAGAGATTTGAAACATAAAGTACTTCTTTTATTGATAACTTGATAGGATACAAATACAAAGCTTTGCGACTCAAAATGCCCTGACTGGCTTACATCTTTCATTTAGAACTCTTTTTGAAAATAGCCACAATGCCTACACATCATATCATTTATTACATAAATCCAAAAGTAAAGACACCTTCAAAAGAAAACTTGCTAACTGAAATTGAAATTGAAATTGAAATAGTTTCGAGGTGGTCGAACAAGCTCCACTGGGCTGGACGAGCTTTAGCGCCTCACCTAAAATCTCCGTCTCGTGCTTACCTGAAATGGTGCCCACAATGTGGGACAGTACATAACACGTACTGGTGAGCGGCTATGGCCAAACTCACATAAATCTGAACTAAGTAGACAGTGAAGCTAGCAACTATTATTATGTGATTTTTCTACTTGTCTAGGTTTTTTTTAACAATTCATAAGAAACATAACATAAGAAAGCACTTGTACGATAAATCTTACCCATCGCTGACAGTTATCCCTGCACAAATTTGCATATATATAAAGCATGCTTTCCATCTCTGCATTTAGTGTTAGGTTTGCAATAACTCTGATTATATGCATGCACCTAACTACATGGTGGTTAACGGGTCATTCCCCATGATTAGTCGCTGTGACTCTTTGGTTCAGCTCGTCGCTATTGGATACTCTATACACCCTCCTGATCGCGAGGTCTCTTTACTTCAAGGTGTTACTCTAATCCCCCCTAGGCCGAGCGGTTCCAGTGCCCCAGAACTGGTCGTCGAGATTGCCCTTGTGCACAAGTTGTCGGAGACCAATGCGTGAATGCAACTCTATCAGATTAATTTCTATTATAACAACTACGCAACATTTCAGAATTTTCATTTACTCTTATTTCTATTCTCTATACGACAAGCCGTATTATCTCTATCATGTAATTTTAGTAACATTCTATGCAGTTAAAAACGGTTTCAGTAGAGTTATTGATATATCACTGATATATCGAATTTATAACGGTAAATATCGGTTTGCATTTTTAACACAATTTTTATATATGAACAACACACTTAATAGTTATCTATTATAAAATATGCAAGAAAAGTTTCCTAAAGCATTAAAACCAATGTTACTAGGATCATGGGTCGCTTTGGTACGTGGTACGGGTAAGTTATGCGGTACGGTACCTCAGTCGGTACACGGTGCGGTAGGGGTAGGCTTATTCGGTACGCTATTTGGGGTCGTTGTTCGTTTTTATCTAGGTCGTCTTTGTACCATATAACTATATAGAAGTATACACTATATGAAAATAAATAAAAATGATTAATTAACCAACAAATATTGAAAATATATGGCAACAGATATAATATAAAAAAATATATTATATAAAGATTTTGTTTATATTACTTAATTTCTGTTAATTTCTGTTTATTCGATTTTTCACTGTTCCTGATTTCT
>JANAVB010042015.1:5188900-5326400 GCA_029216955.1 Iris pallida
CTGTTATGTGTTGTGGTTTGGCCTTCAAAGCCCAGTTATTGTACCCCTGTTTTTATTTTTAATGAATGTTTCCTTCTTATACATTTCTGTTTTCTGCTATGTCCCTTACCCACATGTGCTTCATTGTTCTATTTTTTTCTCACCATCTTTGATTAAATGACAAAGGGGGAGAAATCGTATTGAGGGGGAGATCCTTGATTACGGGGGAGCTACTTTCTATATCTTATTTTTTGTCAATTATCAAAATGGGAGAGTTTTTTGGCACATCGATTTTGATACATTGTTCACAATAACCCTTGCACGTCTTTAGTTTATACTTTTCACAGGCACTTCCAAAAGACAAGAATAGAAGAAAGGCATCTCCATACAAATTTCATGAAGCCCATGCAATTCTCCATTATCAAGATGATGATAAACTACAACAAAGAGAAAATGCAAGAGACACTTCTTAAAAGACTATGAAGTAGACGATGCAAAAAGACCCAGCTTGAAGTCTACATAGAAGACGGTGCAAAAGCCTAAGCGTTGCTATTCTTATCCCTGTTCTTTTCTTGAGTCTGTAAATATCTAGGAATCTATGTACGCACTTTGCTAAGATGGCAAACATAAAGAAAGAAATGGTGAAGTAAAAAGTCATTCAGAGGACGGAAAATTCGACGGATTTCCTGATAAATCTGCCGGATAATCCGATCGCTCACAGCAAGTTAGTGAGCAGAAGTTCGGATAATCCGACGGACATCCACGAAAATTCTGCGGATAATCCAAACATCTCACAGCAAGTTAGTGAGCAGAAGTTCGGATAATTCGACGGACATCTGCGAAAATCCTGCGGATAATCCGAACCTCTCACAGCAAGTTAGTGAGCAAAAGTTCGGATCATCCGCCGGACTTCCGCTGAAATCCGACGGATAATCCGCTTGACTTATTTGAAACTTTTGAATTTAAATCTAACGGCAGCTGGCAGCTGCATTTAATGCATCTAACGGCTCTTTTTATGACCGTTACTGTTGACCGGATAATCCGACGGATTTCCGTTGAAATCCGACGGATAATCCGGTTGACGGCTGAATGCCCTTTATGACTTTGGATTTGTATAAAAGGGGCTTTAGTCTCTCCTCATAAAGTTTATCTCTTCCAAGCTTTAAATTTTTTCAACCACAAAAGAGCTTCACCATTACTACTCTACTCAATCTTTAATTGTCATCATCTCCCAAAGTGCTAGAGTATTTAAAGAGTTGTAAATTTTGATCTTCAAGTGTTAGAAGATCAACAAGTTCTCTTCTCATTTCTTTGAAGTTGGCGAGCCTTCGTAAGAAAACTCGTGTGTTGAAGTTGGCGAGTTCTTCGGATCCAAACTCGTGTTGAAGTTGGCAAGTTCTTCGGATCCAAACTCGTGTGTACTATTTTATTAAATAGTGGATTTAAGCCGGAGAGAGTTCTGGGACTGGATTGCCTCTAGCGAGGATACCAGGATACATCTTGTGTTTGATCTTCTTACTCTCTCTTTTTATTTGACGTATATTGCTTCTTGTGCTTAAGTTATTTTTTATTTCCCTATTCACCCCCCCTCTAGGGTTCTACCCCCTTCCCGTTCGACGACAAGGAGTCCCGTTCGACCCACGACAAGGAGTTCGTTTCGTTACAATGGCGGGCCAATTCGAAGACCGATCCCAAGATGAATCCCAATCCCAATAATATGGTGAGTTTTCGTTTCGTTTCGTTACTTCGAACTGAGTCTTTCATTTAGGATCACTGAATTAGGGTTTCAAAAACCCTCATTTTCTTGGACGAACTTCTTCGTTTTCATTTTTTTTTGGTTTTTCGTTGTTCTTCCTGAGCCTGGTTGGTCGGGCAGAAAATTGTACGTTCGACAACACGAAGTCGGACATTTGTGCAGATGTTCGACAAACATATGTCGAACTCTCATGCCTTGTTCGATCCTACGTTATCGAACATCCTGTTTTTGTTCGACCTGTATATGTCGAACAGTAAGTACTTGTTCGACCTGTAATTGTCGAGCAGTAAGTATTTGTTCGACCAGTGTTGGTTGAATAGTTCATTTCGACTGTATAGATTGTTTAATTTTTGATATTTCATTCAATTTAGCAGGAATGACATATATGAGGAGACGACCACCTACAGCTTCTAATAGGAGGCGTCGGTTAGAAGAGTTGGCAGCTGCACGTAGCAGTCGTCAAGAAGGAGCAACAGTTGCTCCGATTCAAATGCAAGAGCAATGTGCTGCAAAAGAAGAGGCAACTGCACGTACTAGTCCAACAGTTGTTGTAAGTCAAATTAGCGAGCAACAACGTGCTAGAGAAGAAGAGGATGAGGAACATGTTAAGAAAGAAGAGGAACAAGAGGAAGCAAATGATGAGGAAGAAGAGGAAGCACGTGCTGAGGAAGATGAGGAAGCACGTGCTGAGGAAGATGAGGAAGAAGGTGATGACGATGATATATTGACGGGCCCTTGTCCCGGTGGACCTAAGGATCCCCGACTTATCCCAAGTTTCAAGACTCATGTGGCATTCCAGATTTGGAATGGGATTGAGAGGCCCTTATTGAGGTGTTGGTGCCACACGACCAAGATGGAGACATGGAAGTTTGGTTAAGGGGGTAATGATTTTAAGGAGTTGATTCATCGTTCCAAAATTCCAGACTTGAGATGGATTTAGTATAAGGCGTCGAACAAAAATCTAATTTGCGCGTTTGTTGAGCGTTGGCAACTGGAGACCAACTCATTCCATATGCCATTCGGTGAGATGACAATTACGTTGGATGACGTATTTTGTCTTACCGGACTCCCGGTTAGTGGATTACTTGTGGTTGCACCAGAGTCGGCAAGGGGATCGGAGGACCCTAAGAAAATGATCAGTAGATTATTGGGGGTGACAGAAAGGGAGGCAGTCGATGCTTTTCAGGGCCAGAGAGGTAGCTCGGTCCGGCTGGAGTGGCTCCGTTCACGATTTAGTGGAGATGTCACTAGCAGGGATGAGAGAAAAAGAAGACGTGCAGCCCGTGCATATTTATGGTTCGTGCTTGGATCCACAATATTTGCAGACAAGAGTGGCACACGTGTGGACACAAAAATTCTCAGTCTTCTAGAGACGGTCAACCGCGTCAATGAGTATGCTTGGGGAGCAGCTGCTCTAGTATACTTGTATCGACAGCTTGGTTTAGCATCTCGGAGTGGGGTGCGACAAATATGTGGATATCTGACGTTACTGGAGGTAGCTATCTCTCCTTCTTATATGCATATTTTTATGTTATTATTTGCTCGATATTTATGTTATGTTTATATGTCCGACATATATTTTTTTAGGCCTGGATATACGAGTATTTTCCCTTCACAAGGCCAACCCATAATGTCAATTATAAGTTGGGCGATCCACTTGCTTTGAGGTGGGCCAAAAGATCCCATTTTGCAGGAACTGCCGACCGGGTATTGGCCTTGAGGGAGGTTTTGGACAATCTACAAGTACATAGTGTGAGTGTTATTACATTCTTTTACGCCACTTATTTATGTGTTCTATGTATTAGTAATTATGCCACTTTTATGATGTAGGTCAATTGGACACCCTATAATAGGATGAGGGACTCTTATCCTCGGGACAATGTCACTTTCTACCACGGATGCATACGTGCATTTGACTGTGTAGAACCGTATCATCCCGACCGCGTGCTTCGATAATTTGGCTTACTCCAGAAGATACCTGATTTTCCTTTGATTCCAAGTATTGTCCGTCGGGAAAATACGGGCCAGAAGTACAACCTGACGTAGGATATTTTGGGAGGCTACTTCCGATTCTGGGGCAACCATGTACTATCGATCGAAGCCCGCGGGAGAGCTGCAAATCCCGCATGGGAGTGTTCGGACGATTATATGCATTGGTATAGGACGTTTTCACATCCTATCATCCAGAATCCGGAGAACATCTCTACCGCCGTCGGCACTACATCTACCCAGGCAGGCCCCCAACCATGGGAAATGATCAAAAATGCTTTGGGGTATTTAGAGCCGGTCTACCAGCAATGGGTAGAGAATGAAGAGGGTCTAGACACATCGATATTAGTTCCAGCTTTAGTCGGCGCCTATCGTGCTTTGAAGACCGCGCCTGAAGAACCACCAGAATCTTCGAAGGGGGAGTATACTAGTAGGAGTCGAAGGCATCGCAGATCATATATTTATGTAGTCCCTTGTGATACCAGTACTTTGAACTATGTCACTGACATTTTGAACTATGTTGTGAACTCTGTTAATGAACTATGTGCTCATGTTATGAACTATGTTAATGAACTCTGTGCTCATGCTATGAATTATGAATTTTGTTATGAACTCTGTGCTCATGTTACTGAAGTCTGTTATGAACTCTGTTGATGTACTCAGGTTATGTGAATTTTGAATATGAATCGTAAATATGAAGTTGAACTCAGCTCTGCAATTTTTTTTGCTCAAAATTGTACTGCTCGACCACTACAGGTCGAGCATAATTCTTCTGTTCGGCCGTTACAGGTCGAACTATTGTACAAAACGTCCGACCTATAATGGTCGAACAGAATGGTGTTGTTCGACCTATAATGGTCAAACAGAAGGGAGTTGTTCGACCTGTAATGGTCGAACAGAAGAGAGTTGTTCGAACTGTAATGGTCGAACAGAAGGGTATTGTTCGACCTGTAATGGTCGAACAGAAGGGTTTTGTTCAACCTGTAATGGTCGAGCAGTGCAATTTTGAACAAAAAATGCAGAGTTGAGTTCATATTTACAATTCTTGATAAAAATTTCACCAGAGCTGAGTTCATATTTACAATTCTTGAAAATACAGAGCTGAGTTCATATTTACAATTTTGAACAGAAGGGTGTTGTTCGACCAGTACATTGATCTTCTCATAGTACAATTTCACAACACACATTTAAATAACAACACACTTTTGGAGGGAACAATACATTGAACATCTCATAATACCAGTACATTGATCTTCTCATATTACAATTTCATAACACACATTTAAATAACAATAGGACTAATCGTCCAAACTAATCGGATCACCATCAACATGTGAGCTTTTGGAGGGAACAGTTTTACGATACTTTTCAATCCGTTGTTTATAAATTTTGCCCCAACCAGCAGCACATGGAAGACGCAGAGTAGACCATCTGTGGATAATGGGTGGTAGTGGTGCGTCTGAGGCCAAATTTACTTGCATACAAATAAATAATAACACATTAATCGTCCATGTAAACGATGAAATGATACAACTTCAAGCTTACATTAGAAAATAAACTTTACCACGATGAATGATTGGTATCAACAAATGCCACGCATACAAGCCGAGGGTTGGCTGGAACTTCTGTCCTCATGGGTAGAAACATAACGTTGATATCATCGTGTATGTGAACGATGGCCATGTTGTAGGCCGCCGCCGCCAAGTAGTACATATCGAAAAATGACCACCAGTACTTGCGATCAAAAATCGGTGCTACGAAGCAATTCAAAGATTCAAGTACCTATTTTGGAGACCCCTTAATCAAGTTACATCTACCGTATATATCTTCCAAGAGTGTGATCTCTTGGATGAGGTCACTATGAACTTTTGGCCAAGATTCCTCCCCCAACCCTAGTGCATGGGCTATGCATCGAAAACCACAATGTCCATCCCCTATTACATTTTCCGTACTCAATACATACGGATGATGTTGAGGTGAAACTTGTCCTATATATGCAATATCGGTGGCATTGCGTGATGACTTCCGTCGAACATTTTGCTTTCCCCTTCGGATGGAAGTGAACATTGGTTTTGCCGAAGGAGGTCCATCGAACATTATAGTTTCCTCCAAAGGTGAACAACTATCATGAGCAGCCTCAACAATTTCAAATTTGCTTGGGTCACACTTGGTCGAATTTGAAGTGCGGATTTTCGTTTTACTTGGCCTACCACGAGGTCGTCTGTAGCCCACTGGTTCAAGCAGTGAAGATATCGAAGGAACTGATATCTCCCGAAGTCTTTTCAGCATCAACAACCTTTGAGAATCGGTAGCCGCATCGAACATATGATTAATAGTTCCCATGGTCTCCATCCAACGACTTCGGACATCTGCATCAACTACACTGTCCGTTTTGGAGGGTTCATAATCCAACTTCATCCAAAATCTGTCAACCATATCTAACTGGATAACCTGACCATCCCGTTTCAACACTGCAAGTTCATGTGCACAAGGCAATCCGCAAGTTCTCCTCAACGCACAACCACAAAGGAGGGTTCTACACCGGTATTATCTATACCCTTTATCTCCTCGAAAATCCTACCAAGTGCATGATGAGACACCAATCCTCGGATATTCTTAAATAGAGGAGAAATGTAACGATGTGGTGCCACATTAAGGCTCATCTCAAATGAGGCCTTAATTTGGTTGTGTTGAGCGATCAACAAATCATGTATCCTGTCTCAAAATTTGATTGATTAGTGCCCAACTATTTTTTCAATTTTGCATGTGCACTCTCCGTCCTGTGAGTATGAAATTCATACAGTCAAAATCGTACATTATAACGTAATTAACATATATATATATATATATATATATATATATAAAATATATATATATATAAAATATATATATATATATATATATATATATATATATATATATATATATATATATATATATATTAAAAAAAAATTAAAAAATAAAATATATATATATGCAAACTATGGTTTAAAGACACGTACCTGCTACTTGTCGTGTTCTCAAAATGCATTACATTGTTAGTCCAACACGAAACAAATCTTTCTTTAAACGGTCAATCCAATTCTTAATGGCATAGTTAACTGCTTTTGGATAATCGTGGAAATCTTGCTCCAATCTTCTAAGTAACTCATTAAATCTTGGTTGATCTTCGGCAAGAACTAACGAATTCCATGAGTTGTTAAAAGAATCCCACTTCTCCTTGGTACGAAACAACTTCTTGCAGTTGGCCAATATATTCTTGCTAATATGCCACCGACATAGCAAGTGTGTGGAGCTGGAGAACGTAACACTTATAGCATTCATAAGTGCTACCTCACGATCAGTCACAATCACCTTCGGTAAGCATGATCGATCCACTAATCATTTAAGCGTACTAAGCGCCCATATATAATTATCCTTCCGCTCAGTCTCCATATAAACACATGCCACAGAAAATGTAATATTTGTGGATGTGACCCCTACTACTTCCAAAAGTGGCATCATGTACCTGTTTGTCTTGTAGGTACAATCCATCAATAAAATATTAGAAAAAGCACGCAACAAATCCACGCTAGTCGGGTGAGCATAAAAAAGATCCTTCACTTTATCGGTTTGCTCACATCTCCTATCTAAATAGTAGTACTTTTTTGAGTCCAACTTACCCAACAAGTAGTACATTTGAGATAGGCCCCCATGCTCGACAACTATGTGCTTTTGCCGAGCATTGTAAATTGTCTTCAATGTCGACTCATTCTCGCTAAAGGATTCCTTCAATGTGCTCAATATATCTTTCGGCCTTGCATTGTTCTTCGATAAGTCTTTCACAAGTTGATCTTCAGTGGGTGTTAGTCGACCGGCATATGAGTGTCCAACCAAATTGCGTCCGAGTGGGTGATTATGCGAGCCACATACAACCGTCAATGACCATTGCCCTAGGTCATTGAATTGCACTCCTTTCAATTGAAACGGACAGTCACATTTCTTCGTCCCCGTAAGCTTTTTTCGTCTTGCCTTCTTCGCAATGTTTGCCGAATTTGCTTCAGCAACTTTTGTCTTGGGAGGCCGATATTTACCACCGCGCTCACAACCCAAAATTATCCGAGCCCGTCTTCCATCCCCGCTATAGGATCGTTTAACCAAAACGACCATATTATGAAGTCTTCCTACCGTCTGTGCCCACCTCAACAACGATTCACGATTATCAAATATGTCTTCCGTATGAAATTCTTCTGAGAAATCAACTTGTTCATACATGAAAAAGTTAACAATGCTCAATTCATTGTTCATTTCAGTGTTATTTGGAGAACTATCCTGAAAAAAAAGACCTACACTTTACTAAGGTGAATTTTTTTTTTTTCCAAAAACACAATGCTCGATCACAACTTGTCGTGCAAGTTTCTTCTGTTCGACTGTAACAGGTCGAACGTTTCAAAAAACGTTCGACTTACAAGGGTCGAACATTCCAAGCCATGTTCGACAACTCCTAGTCGAACATTACTCTTCTGTTCGACAACTCCAAGTCGAAAAGTACATGAATTGCGCGACGAACACAGGTCGTGCATATCGCGATTTTTTTTTTTGGATTTCTCGTTTGGAACGATTCTCATACTAATTTTAATACTTGAAAACGAGGAAGAAGGTGGAGAGAGTACGTACATTGTGTCTTTCAGATGGACCACCTTCCTCCATGATGGCTTCTCAACTTAGGATTTTTCTAGGGTTTTGGAATTTTGTTGGAGAAGATGATGAAAATGAAAGAAGGAAGAATGAGGAGGATGGTGGGGTGTGAAAATGAAAGAAGTGTGTTTGGGAAGGCTGGTGGGATGTGGTGGGGTGTGAAAATTAGAGAAGGGTATATTTGTCTTTTAACGTTGAACTAAATTATAACGTAAGTTACTTGGGGTGTGCTAGGTAACTACTGGGGTGCGTTTAGTCGGACCCTATAATAAATTATACAGTGGACGGACTTATTATACGACAATACTGCAATACTAAGTGAGTTTGTCCAATAGTACAATGGCACATATTAATATTAAATTATTTTTGGTAAGTTATCTTAATAATATTTAGTAATTGTTTGATTTTTTTATTTATTTTTAATATTACCGTGACGGGATTACCATTCACGGCTGTTACCACGTGATGAGACGTCACACTGAAACCACTGAATAATTTCTTCAAGAATAGTTTGCATTTTCCAACTAACTTCGGCTCTTCGTACTCCTTTTGTGACCCATCAGAATCAAAACTAATGTGTCGATGCCTTTGCCAAGGGCTTTCCTCTACACTTTGAACCGATCTAGTTTTTTTTTTTTTCCCACTAGTCCAAAGAAATTTCAGAGTTGAGCAAGCTTTAGAATCACATAGCAGCAACTAGTAATAATTGTAAGCAATAATTGATTGAGAAAAGAATAGAAATATTTTTGTAGTAAATGTCCTCATTATAAATATAAAACTATCATATACTTTCACTTATTTAAAAAAATTAGCAAATGTTTCAATTCCTTTGTATACATTATTTTAAAATTTAAGATATATACCAACTATTTAACTAAAATTTGTATTATTTTATTTATAATATAACATTTGTTAGTTTTTTAAATAAGTGAGGGTATTTGTTAATTTGTATATTTATAGTGGGAATATTTGTTTAAATATCCCAAAAAAGTATCTTGATTGAAAGTGCCAAATAACTCCAACAATACGTGTCTGAGCACCTACTTTAATCTACAAGGTGACAAATACGACGCGATACAGACACGGCCGGCATCATCGATCTGCACTCGAGCGGCCCGTCAATTCCTCGACAAAAGGATGATCCTTTACATAAGAAAAAGAAGAAGCACAGAGGGCTTAGAAGGAAAAGTAAAGCTGGAAAAAAAAAAACAAAAAAAACAAAAACCTGTCCCACAATCCTCATGCCAAGGAATCAAATTTGATCATCAGCACTACCACTACCAAAGAGAATAGTCCTGTTCCTCTTGCTACTGCATCCCGTCTGAAAGTGAGGCACGGTGTAAGCATCCCGACTCCGTCGCTGCTGCTTCCTGCTCGGCAACTCCGTCCTCGTCTTCTTGCCGTGGCTCGATTCCCTCGCCGGAGACGCACGTAGCCCGAGCGTTCTGCCGCCACGGTGGCAGCAGAATGCTGCCCCATATATATATAGGCAAATGATCTCTAGTCTAGTGGTTAAGAGAGATATATACGGTCCAAGTGGTCGAAGTTCGCTTTCGAAAATCAATAAAGTTAAAGACGGTTAAAATTTTGATAGTCTACGATATAATAAAGATGGTTAAAATTTTGATAGACTATGCATATTCTGACAAAATTGTAACATTTCATATCAAAAAAATGTAACGTGTATAATAATTTATTGTTATTATTATTAGTATTTGGTGGAGTTGGTCGGGAAGGAGGGGTCATTAGGTGGAGGGTTATGATATGTTGGGCAGCTAAAAGAAAAGGAAATGGCTGCGGATTTGGAGCGGAGTGGATACGAAAAATGAGGATCAAACTTGGGGAAATTTCAAGAATTGTGTACTTCTTTGTATTGGAAGTGACTTGATTATCTTGTACAATGGGGGACAGCAACTAATTCGCAGCTTCAAACCTTTCATGCATTAAAAACGAGTTAATTTACTTATTTGCAACTAAATACCATTTAATTTTGGAATTAAATATTTTAAGATATTACGTAGTTAGCAAGTTGTTATCTCTCGTGAATGCACCGTTATTGTCCCAATGGATGTAGTCCGTTGGGAACGGTGGAGCACCCGACGCAGTGGTTCGGGTTCGAGCCCCCTTGGAGGCATGTCTCCAAGCACCATTAAGAAGTGGACACCCTCAAAAAAAAGAAAAAAAAGAAAAAAAGAAAAAAAAAAGAATGCACCGTCATAGTTATTGGCAAATGACATGTTTAAAAAAAATATTTGGCTTAATTTTAACTTGATAATTTTATCTATTCCAGTTTTTTCAACTTGATATTCTATACTTTTATATTATACAACTATATTTCTATAATTAGACTACTTGATACCCTATTAGAGTTGACGAAAAATATAAAATAACAAAAATATCATCCACTTAATATCTCTACTATAATAATAATAATAATAATAATAATAATAATAATAATAATAATAATAATTTCTATTATATTATTAATAATATTATTAAATTTTATACATTTTTTATCCTTTTTTCCCTTCTTCTATCCAATCATTTGAAAAAAGCTCCCCTCCTTACTTTCCTTCCCATGGAAACTATCGCCACTATCCCTTCCTCCTCCGCTCGTATCGAGCTCCCATCACCGCCACCTCTTTCCTCCTCCCCACAACCTCAAGAACAACCACCATCATTCCTATCATTATCATTGCCTTTCTCCCTTTCCTCCCCATTCATTTTTCTTATTCCTAGAAAACCATCGTCTCCACTAGCTCCCAACTCCGTCGCCATCAACGCCTCCACTTTTTCTCTGTTCATTTTGTTCGAGCATGGCCGCCACCCCCCCCCCCCCCCCCTCCCCCCCCCCCCCCCCCCCCCCCCCAACCCCACCCCATTGAGCTCCCCACCCCTTTCTCTCATCCTCTTCTTTGTGTTTTATGTGAGTAATAAGATTAGGGTTAGGATTTTATATGTGAAGGAAAGATAGAGGTGAGATTAAGTAGGAGTGATGGAATAGAACAAATTAGGGTTAGGGTTTGCTTAGATTTGGGAAATGTGGACATGAGAAAAAGAGAGGGGGACTCCATCTCACGACTGCTAGTAGAAGAAGAGGATATGGAATATTTGGTCCCAAAAAAATCTATTTTGTTTGGTGGGACGAAAAAGCTAAACCCTGAGTGAGAGAGGTATCGACTTGAAAATATTCAATAGTAGATAATATAGTAATTTGTATAATAGTAAAGTTTAGGGTATCAACTTGAAAGATTTAAATGGTTGAGGATATTAAGTTTGAAATTTAGCCAGATCATTTTATCCCCAAACAAATAAATTATTTATCATTTTTTAACAACAAATAAATAAAAAAGGAAAAAGGAAAAAATAAAATAAAATCCTAGACCTGCTTCTCGCTCTTTTGCAACTGTAGGTTTCGTTTCTGCCATCACAGCTCCACCCACTCTCTTATCAGGGTTGTGGAAACCCTCGTACCTACGGGAACTACAAGAATCCCAAAGAGGAAAGGTTATAACTGTGACACTAAAAGGGGCAAGTTGCTGCAACAATGAGTGTGTATACGTAGGTGAGGTGGGAATTCATGTCTTAGGATTTTTTTTTTTTTTTTTTGAATTTGTCAAGGGACATTTATGTCTACTATAATAGAACACCACAAGGAGCCCCAATACATGACGATTTAGTTATAAAAAGATAATAGTCCAAAATATTTAGTTTTAAAAAGATAATAGTTCATCATGTGACTCAGTTCATGAGCCAACCACGCTCTCCCACCTCATTGCTGTCGAATGTATTATTCCGTATCTCAAAGATATCCTGGTTTTGGCCACATCTTCCGTTGCTTAGCTGGACTATTCAGAATCACTGCCTATTCCAACGCAGACTAGACATGTTGTCCCAATTCTCGTCGCTCCACTACTGATTTGTGCATTTCCTGGGGTCCAATTTCATCTCTTGGACTGCTAAGAAATAATCTACAATCCCCCGCTATAGTGTTTAAGTTGAATACTGCTCCCTTGTCCATGTTTATCCATAGATTACTGGATATCACATCTCCTTGGTGAACATAACTTTTTTCACTCAAATCCATCATAATGTTCTGTGACAATCTCCATGGTCTTCAATCATGTCTTTCATGCTTGTACTAAATATATTGAGTTTGACTACCATTTCATCAGGAAAAAATTCTCTCTGGTTCTCATCGTGTATTATTTGTGCCATCTCCAGATCAATTTGTTGATATTTTTACCAAAAGACTTTACAAACACTGATTTACTACAAACACCAATTTACTATGCTGTGGTCCAAATTTGTCTCTCATGGACTGCCAAGTTTGCGAGAATATGGAGTATTAAACCTGTGTTATTTCTTACCATTTTTAATCATTATTCTCCGCTATATTAGTTGTGCAGAATATGCCAAGATTTATTTTGCTTTAATTAGATTTGTTAGAAGTGATTATACTCTCTATAATTCTTATCTATTTAAACATCCATTTGGAGAAGAATACACATAAGTTTATCTAGTTTATGCCATAGCCAATAGCCTAAAACCTTTTTTTTTTCTAGAGTACGAGAATGTGCTATTGAAATTTCCTATCCTCTCAATTTCGAACGATATGAATATGAAGGGACAGAAAGTCTCGAGATACCATTTTCTTCCATTTCTAGTATTGTTATTCTTCCATTAAATTAAACTAAATAAATTAGATTTCCTTTTTCTTGTTTATATTAAATAAGGATAAAAAGGTATATTGCCTACACCAAAGCCAGGAAAATTCTGTTAACCTCTTAGGATTTATATAGGGTTTTTCTAATGGCACACCCCATTTTACTTGGGGCTATTACTTACTAGGGGACAGCCCAACTTTGAGGAACTTTTACTGGGGACGGCCCAAAAATTACTTGGGGCTATCGCACTCCCCCAAATCCTCTCTTTCATTTCATATCCTTAAAACATTTCTCTCTCTTAAAAAACTCCAAAACCCTACTCTCATTCTCCACAACTCCAATCCAAATTCCTAACCCTAGTTTTCTTCTACATTTCTTCAAATCTCATTTTAATATGGAGTCATAGACAAAGCAAAACCCTTGAGTGCACCCATAATTGTTCATTCTTTAGATGCTAAACGAGACATATTCCGTCCTAAGGAAGACGATAATCATGTATTGGAATATGAGCTTCCATATCTAAGTGCAATAAGCACATTATTGTACTTAACTCAATGTACTATATTGGAATTCTCATTTCATGTGAATCTCTTGGCTTAGATTTAGCGCTGCGCCAACACGTCGCCACTATAATGGCATTAAAGACGTCTTCTGTTACCTTAAGGGTACTACATATATCGGCTTATTCTATACTGGTTATTTATCTGACCTGCACAAGTCGTCTCCCTTGGGTTCTCGGAATAATTTCTGCCTTGTATGATATGTCGATACCGGTTATTTATCTGACCTGCGCAAGATGAGATCCCAAAATGATTATGTTTTTAATATTCGGGATACAACGATATCTTGGAAATCTACAAGGCAGACCATGGTCTCCACTCCTTTAATTTATGTCGAGCTCATCGCCCTTTATGATGCTACATGGTAGTCCATATGGTTGAAAATCGTTACTGAGCATATTCAGATTGTGAGCGGATTTTCTTCTATAAAAGATGTGCCAATGATAATATATGACGACAACACTGCACGCATTAGCCAGATGAAGAAGGGCTAAATCAATGGAGACAATACCAGGCACATCACATCGAAATTTTTCTTCTCGCGTCAGCAACAACTTAAATATTGAAGTCAAGCAAGATCCTTTCCCAGGACAACCTGGCTGACATGCTTACTAAGTCCTTACTGAGTTCAGCTTCCAGAAGATCGTTCACGACATTGGATTGCGAAGGCTCTCTGCATTGTATCACTCGTTGTTTGGAATAATGTTGAAATCGTGAGTACTCAGAAGTATACTCATTTGATCTTAATGTACTTTTTTTGTAACTTGGCCTCATGTTTCCCAATGGATTTTTGAACCCTTAGAAGGTTTTAACGAGGTACCGACATCGGGTTGATCATATCTCTAGATATGTCTACGTCTTGAATATGTATTGGCATGAACTCACCTTTTATCTTTGATTACGAATAAAGGTTTTGGTTATATATATATATATATATATATATATATATATATATATATATATATATATATATATATATATATATATATATATATATATATCCCTATAACTTGTATTGATCTATTACCTAAAGATTGATGTTGATTATCTCTGAAGACATGCTAATCATTCATGAAGATTGATATAGATTGATTGTTGAGTTGTGCACACTCAAAGGGTGTATTGCATTTAGTTTGTAACTAACTTGTTGATTGCACTTAACCAACATATAAAGATGTCATTCTCTCTTTATTATCTTGTAACAAGATAATTATGTATTTTGTTGTTAAGCCATCATGCTATTATAAAATAAATGCTATTATGTCATTCTCTCTTTATTCTCTTCTCTATCCTCTCTCTCCTCCCTTGTGGGAACAAATCCCCAAAAGCTATTGATTTCTCTTCTATTTTTTCTTTTCTCCCTCAAATGGTACCGATAACCCCAACCACTCCTTTACCGCTCCTATCGACTGTCGCCACCACCTCCTTTCTTCTCCCCCTCCATGGAACCACCGCCATCATTTGTTCCGGTGATTGCAAAACCTCTCCCTATCTCTCTCCTTTCCTTGACCTCGATCCAAAGCCGTCGTCGTCGTAACTTCCTCTCTTTGACGGTCATCGCGACCCCCTATTGCCATCGTCCTTTTCTTCATCTCCAATGCCTTCACCACCACCATCCACTTTATCTCTCTCTCTCCTCCCTACTACGGGACTGAGCCCCCCTACCAAATCTACCACATCCACTGTTCTCCTTCCTCTACCTTCCAATCGAACCACCCCTATCTCTCTCCTACTCTCCTGCTCCTTTTCTCTGAACCATCACTCTGCTCTGGAACCGTACACCTTCGGGTAATCCTGCTTACCTAAGCCTAGAAGGAACCAAGTCTTCATGGGACATGCAATTTATGTATAATAACATGATGAAAAGTAAAATAGGTAAGTAATCAGGAATCAAACACATAAGTATTCATAGTCATAACCATATCTTACTAAGTGATATGCAATTGAGGATAACGTTTGCATGCATGAACTATCCTTCTATGGGTTAATTGATATCAAATAACGCTCATTTATGAGACACTATTAATACAACAAGTAACGTCTCTCAAATTAGACCTGTCAATGGATAGTCGAAAATTCGAATCCGATCCGATTCCGTATCCGAACTTTCGGATATTTTTCGAAATTCCGGATATCGGATTCGGATATCCGAATATTTTTCGGATATTATCAATTTTCGGATACGAATTCGGATATTAAGGTATTCGAATCCGTTAATATCCGATCCGACTTTAAATTGCAAATTTCGGATATCGAATTCGGATATCGGATTCGGATATCCGAAATTATATATATATATATTATAGTATAATGTATATGTAATATATATTAATTAATAGAGAAGATTAAAGTATTTTATTCTCAACTGACTTTTACATAAATTAATTATAATATATTAATATATATTAATTACAATTTACAACAGAAGAAGAAAGGACTCAAATATGTAGAGAAATTGAATTTGGTTTTTGGATATTCGGATAATAACTAAATTTTTAATATTTCGGATTTCAGATATTCGGATAATAACTAAATTTTTAATATTTCGGATTTCGGATATTTGAATACTAACATTCGAATTTTTTAGCTAATCGGATCGGATATTATCTGATATCCGTTAAACTAGACGGATACGAATTCGGAGTGTCAAAAGAGATATCCGTTCGGATATCGGATCGGATTCGGATATTACAAAAAAAAATCGGATACGGATACGGATATTGTCCTGTCCATACCGATAAGCATCCGTTGACACCCCTATCTCAAATCGAGACGCTATCGGCTAAACATGGGTAACGGGCACCAAGTGGCACTTATTGTGAGATACTATCTGCCCTAATAAATGGAGATTGTGTAAGTAGCTCAGGTGCTTAGTGATTATACTCCTCGTCTAATGTGTCACGCCCCGATCCCGCAGGATCGTTCGTCCTCACTTTGATCTCTGTGGAACCGTTCGTCCTCGCTTGGACGTGATGCCGTGCAAGCCTAAGTTGCGCTTGCACAAGACCAGTACCTGCACAATACAACTAGACAAAACAAAACACAATGTAAGCAGAACATTTAAATGCAGAAAATCAAATTTGACACAGAGATTTGAAACATAAAGTACTTCTTTTATTGATAGGATACAAAATACAAAGCTTTACGACTCAAAATGCCCTGACTGACTTACATATGTCATTTAGAACTCTTTTTGAAAATAGCCACAATGTCCATACATCATATCTTTTATTACATAAACCCAAAAGTAAAGATACCTTCAAAAGAAAACTTGCTAACTGGACTTGAAATTGAAATAGCTTCGAGGCGGTCGAACAAGCTCCACCGGGCTGGACGAGCTTTAGACGTAGGTCAATGGTGCCTACAACGTAGGTCAATACATAACACGTACTGGTAAGCGGCTGTGACCAAACTCACATAAATATGCACTAAGTAGACAGTGAAGCTAGCAGCTATTATTATGTGATCTTTCTACTTGTTTAGGTTCTTTTTAACAATTCATAAAAAAACATAACAGTAGAAAGCATTTGTACGATAAATCTTACCCATCGTTAACACTCATCCATGCACAAGACAAGGTTAGCACAATTTGTATATATATAAAGCATATATTCCATCTATGCATTTAGTGTTAGGTTTGCAATAAACTTTGATTATATGCATGCACCTAACTATATGGTGGTCCACGGGTCATTTTCCATGATTAGCCGCTGTGACTCTTTGGTCCAGCTCATCGCTATTGGACACTCTATATACCCCCTTGATCGCGAGGTCTCTTTACCTCAGGGTGTTACTCTAATCCCCCCTAGGCCGAGTGGTTCCAGTGCCCCAGAACCGGTCATCGAGATTGCCATTGTGCACAAGTTGTCGGAGACCAATGTGTTAATACAACTCTATCAGATAAATCTCTATTATAACAACTATGCAACATTTCAGAATTTTCATTTACTCTTATTTCTATTCTCTATACGGCAAGCCGTATCATCTCTATTATGTAACTTTAGTAGCATTAACATAAATATCTTTGCAACATATTAAGTGAGCATGTAACCATTCATATTGAAACAAGTGAGGCAACAGTTTATGATTTAGCATCTGATTGTATTTCTTTATTCTTATCTTTTGTTGTTTCAATATCATTGATCAGAGGGACGCGACAAAAGAGTGGACTAAAGATCAATTTTATTAGGACGTGGAAATAAATGGTAGTCCGGTCAAAGCAACTCACCAAATGAATCTTATTCGAGAGAAGAAGGGACTTCACGCACCGATCATGCTCCGCCTATGCGTCATACATTGGCACTAACATTTGATTAGTATACTTCGATCTCTTTCTCTCAAGATTCGGAATGAATGCGAAATGCGATGAAAATGAACAATGAAAACCAATCATCGAAAACCAACACGAAAACGCATTCATCAAAGTCAAATAGCGAAAGAAAACAACCAACAAAAACTCTTGGACTCATTTCAATAGAAGCCGATCCATCAGTTCGAAAGGTTCATTGAATTTCGTCCGTGATCAATCGATTTCAGCAAAGATTTTCCCATTGACTCAGTCGAGATTGAGCCAGCAAGCTGTAGGTATTACATAGTGAATAGTGAGGAGCGGGGCACTACATAATTATCCACCAAAAAGGAGTTTTGTCCTCAACACTGAAATAACTCACCACTTTCAAGGGCTTGGTCTCGCTCAATCGTCAACATGTTGTAAACTCGAGGCCTTCACAACTGCTCATTGTGAGGATTGTTTCGTATCGGTGGTGGGTCCTGCATCGGCCCACGCTCCACAGCATCATCACAGTTTTGTGCCACATTCTCTTCTTCAGACAATCTCTAAAACCATGGCCCTTTTGACCACAGTTGAAGTATTCTTTGATAAGGGAACGACAATTTTCTCTGGTATGGCCATGGCGACCGTAGAAAGTGCACTCAGTTCTGTTGCGAGGTTCCTCCTCTGTCTTTTTCTCTTCGCCATGGTATCTTTTAGTAGGTTGATTGTGACCAACTTGAACTTTCACCGATGCGCTCCTCAGACTAAACTGTTCCATCTGTACCGCCGCCTCAAAGGCTTTGGTATATGTCTCACACTCTCGATTCAGAACATCTTTTTGAATGTCGTCGTTCAGACCCTTTATGAATCGATTCATGCGAGCCCTCTCATTCAGAAGCATTGTGCTAGCAAACTTTGCCAATTTGGAAAACTCTGACTCGTAGTCCTCCACGGACATGCTCCTATGTTTCAATGCCATGAATTCGTCTTCCTTCTTCTGACTGACTGCAGGAGTAAAATACTGTTCCAGAAAAGTCTGCTTAAACATTGCCCAAGAAATCTTTTCGTCTCTGGCCCTGGCATGTATTTCCAGCTTCTTGGCTTTCCACCAGTCATCTGCATGCAACCGAAGCTGTAGGGCGGCTCATGCTACCTTTTAGCTGCTAGAAACTCCTATGAAAGAGAACACACGTTCCATCTTCTTAATCCAATCCATCACTCTTATCTGGTGATGTCCTGCGCTCAAACTCTGGGGTTTCGCACTCAGAAAATCCGATGGCTCGAATGGTTTCTTGCGAGCCTGTAGTGGTTCGTCAGCATCCAAGGACCCAATCTCGGGAGTTCCAGTTGGATTGGTAGTACCCTGATTGGCCGCGAGCGAAGATACAATTCGGGTCAATTGATCCAGCTGTCTCCGCTGGGCCATGCTATGCTCCTTAGCTATCTTCCGCTGAGTTTCCATTAGGGCCAATATTCGTTCCACCGGGGCGGTCGAGCCTGATGTTCGAGAAGGATCCTGGCTAACTCCTCTTGTCATTTTTCTACAAAAGAGTAACTTTTGTCAGTCTCATAAAATATTATGGACTTACTGTATGGGATATTGGTTTTTTCATAACTCAAAATCGGGACTATCGAAAATTATCAAAATACTTATATACTTTTTGAAAACGATACTTGAAAGAGACCAAGGACGTAAAGTCGTGCTCTGATATAACTTTGTCATGCCCCGATCCCTTAGGATCCTTCATCCTCGCTTTGATCTCTGCGGAACCGTTCGTCCTCGCTTGGACGTGATGTCGTGCAAGCCTAAGTTGCGCTTGCACAAGGCTAAGTTGCGCTTGCACAAGGCTAGTACCTGCACAATACAACTAGACAAAACGAAACGCAACGCAAGCAGAACATTTAAATGCAGAAAACCAAATTTGACATAGAGATTTGAAACATAAAGTACTTCTTTTATTGATAACTTGATAGGATACAAAATACAAAGCTTTGCGACTCAAAATGCCCTGACTGGCTTACATCTTTCATTTAGAACTCTTTTTGAAAATAGCCACAATGCCTACACATCATATCATTTATTACATAAATCCAAAAGTAAAGACACCTTCAAAAGAAAACTTGCTAACTGAAATTGAAATTGAAATTGAAATAGTTTCGAGGTGGTCGAACAAGCTCCACTGGGCTGGACGAGCTTTAGCGCCTCACCTAAAATCTCCGTCTCGTGCTTACCTGAAATGGTGCCCACAATGTGGGACAGTACATAACACGTACTGGTGAGCGGCTATGGCCAAACTCACATAAATCTGAACTAAGTAGACAGTGAAGCTAGCAACTATTATTATGTGATTTTTCTACTTGTCTAGGTTTTTTTTAACAATTCATAAGAAACATAACAATAGAAAGCACTTGTACGATAAATCTTACCCATCGCTGACAGTTATCCCTGCACAAATTTGCATATATATATAAAGCATGCTTTCCATCTCTGCATTTAGTGTTAGGTTTGCAATAACTCTGATTATATGCATGCACCTAACTACATGGTGGTTAACGGGTCATTCCCCATGATTAGTCGCTGTGACTCTTTGGTTCAGCTCGTCGCTATTGGATACTCTATACACCCTCCTGATCGCGAGGTCTCTTTACTTCAAGGTGTTACTCTAATCCCCCCTAGGCCGAGCGGTTCCAGTGCCCCAGAACTGGTCGTCGAGATTGCCCTTGTGCACAAGTTGTCGGAGACCAATGCGTGAATGCAACTCTATCAGATTAATTTCTATTATAACAACTACGCAACATTTCAGAATTTTCATTTACTCTTATTTCTATTCTCTATACGACAAGCCGTATTATCTCTATCATGTAATTTTAGTAACATTCTATGCAGTTAAAAACGGTTTCAGTAGAGTTATTGATATATCACTGATATATCGAATTTATAACGGTAAATATCGGTTTGCATTTTTAACACAATTTTTATATATGAACAACACACTTAATAGTTATCTATTATAAAATATGCAAGAAAAGTTTCCTAAAGCATTAAAACCAATGTTACTAGGATCATGGGTCGCTTTGGTACGTGGTACGGGTAAGTTATGCGGTACGGTACCTCAGTCGGTACACGGTGCGGTAGGGGTAGGCTTATTCGGTACGCTATTTGGGGTCGTTGTTCGTTTTTATCTAGGTCGTCTTTTGTACCATATAACTATATAGAAGTATACACTATATGAAAATAAAATAAAAATGATTAATTAACCAACAAATATTGAAAATATATGGCAACAGATATAATATAATAAAAAATATATTATATAAAGATTTTGTTTATATTACTTAATTTCTGTTAATTTCTGTTTATTCGATTTTTCACTGTTCCTGATTTCTTTTCACTGCTCCCAGGGCCAGAAGGCCCAGAAAAAAAGAAGACTCAAAAGTCTACAAAGAAGACTCAAAAGAAAAAAAAAAGGCTCAAAAAACTCAAAAAAAAAAGATTCACTGCTTCCGATGTTTTTACTGCTCCCAAAACAGGAAAGAGAAAAAGAAAAAGAAAAATAAGAAGAACGTGAAGAAGAAAAAGAAGAAGAATAAGGTACCTGCTGCTTCTGTTTTTTTTTTCTCGCGGCTGCTGCTGCTTATGTTTCTTTCCTTCTCGCGGCTGCTGCTGCTTCTTCTGTTTTTTTGCGATACTGCTGTTGCGGCCAATTTTCAGACCTCTAGCGCCTACCACTAGGCGGCCGCCGAGCACCGCCTATGCAGTCGCCTGAGTCCCGTTTGGGTCGTGAAATTTGGCGACCTGGATCGCGAACGCATCTCGTTCGGGATCGTTCGTCCCAATTCGTGGGACGTAGGGGGGTTGGCGATTAGGCACACTGATTAAAACTAAAAGGTTCATACCCAAACCAACATTACAATATAAAAAAGTACCACTTCCAAACGGTTCAACTAATATAAAAAAAAAAATCCTAATTCAACTTTCAAGTTTCAACATGTAATAATCTGCATTAGCTTCAACTTCAACTTCATTTTCTTCGTTTTCACCATCACCATCTTCTCTACCTTCTTTCCTAGTTTGTTCATCTTCATCTTCTTCATCCTCCATATATTCATTATCGTGAACAAATGAGGAGACTGAATCTATAACACCTCGTGACCTTGTACTTCTCTTTCCGACTTTTGGTTTTAACAAAACCTAACCGTTATATATCGAGTTTTTTCAAAACCGATATATACTGATATATCGGTCATATCGGCCGATAATATCGGTACCGATATTTTACCCAATTTTTTTTCAAAATAAAAAAATTTGTGCCGGATCGATACCGTTATATATCGGTTATATAACCAATATATAATGATTTTTAACTGTTTATGTAACAGTAACAGAAATATCTTTGCAACATAGTAAGTGAGCATGTAACCATTCATACTGAAACAAGTGAGGCAACAGTTCTATGATTTAGCATCTGATTTCATTTCTTTATTCTTATCTTTTGTTTTTTTGGTATCATTGATCAGAGGGACGCAACAAAAGAGTGGAGTAGAGATCATCTTTATTAGAGCATGGAAATAAATGGTAGCCCCGTCAAAGCAACTCACCAAAATGAATCTTATTCGAGAGAAGGAGGGATTTCACGCACTGATCATGCTCCGCCTATGCGTCCCACATTGGCATCAATATTTGATTAACATACTTCGATCTCATTCTATCAAGATTTGGAATGAATGCGAAATACGATGAAAGCGAATAATGAAAACCAATCATCGAAAACCAACACAAAAATGCTTTCATCAAAATCGAGCAACGAAAGAAAACATCCAACGAAAATTCTTGGACTCATTTCAATAGAAGCCGATCAATCAGTTGGAAAGTTCATTGCATTTGTCCGTGATCAATCGATACCGACAAAGGTTTTACCATTGACTTAATCGAGACTGAGCCAACAAGCCGTCGGTATTACATAGTGAACCGCGAGGAACGGGACACTACATAATGAGACTACACGAGCCATATCCATGACACGTGCATGTTGAAATCTAGTTATCCACTAGTAATCCAAGTCTTTAGTCCAATATATAATCTATGATCAAAACTACTACAACTATTCATAACATGATACAATGTCTGATACTCGTCTGCTCGCATCAGCAATGTATCAGATACGAGACTGTGCCCTAACATGAATATGCAATAGTCTATCCGTGTTCTAAGTCACTGATCATATCGAGGGGATATGCTAACACATGATAATATCCCCAAGACGGGTATTCTATAAAAATTAACCCTAACAAGTATCGAAATTGATAATCGATCGTACCCGAGTATGACTCGCACACTCCGATACCAAACTACAATTTACAAATCCAATCAAAATGATACCTACAATCACTATAGAATATCTACAAAATGTAATTGCAGTTGCCAATGTCTACTTGCCTTTTCGGCGTTTGTTGAAACGACGACGTACAACATGACCATGTTGGATACAAAAATAATCCCAATAATCCAAAATTTGAACCTGAAAGTGTAAGCAAGTCAAGAAGAGAAAAAATGTTGCTGGTCCTCTGCTAAATATCCCATAAACAATCATTATGTCCAAAAATATTACTTGAATTGAAGGTCGATGGTTTTGCATGCCCTATACAATGCAAAAAGGGAACACACGTTAGAATAAACTAAAATGGAAAGTAAGACAATAGAAAGCACGAATTGACGATACGACGAAGTTTTTCGGAGTTTTGTCAGAAAACGACGATCCAAAAAATATTGTTGGAATTGTACGAGACTCGCATGGTAGGGGATCTCGGCACTACGAATCCAGGGACGTAGTTCCTTTAGTCTGCACCAATTTCGTAGCGGTGTCGGATTCAGTGTCGACGATTCGGCATGAAAATTCGACAAAATTATCTTAGTTCAGCCCTGGGGTGTAGAGGAGTTTGGGAGGATAGTTTTGAAAGTGATAGACCTCGACATGATCGAGTTGGCGCGACGGGGAAATGGCATCAATGAGGGCCCTGATTTGGCCAAAAATTCTCAGTGGGGATGAATTCAGGGCTTCATCTGATCGTGTGGTGATGCCCATGTGGGGTGGGTTAGAGTCGATGCAGTGATCCTCTGGTCATACAAGAGAGGAGGTCGGTGAGGTGGCTCGGATTGTACAGTCAGCAGATTCCAGCTGCGGAGGTCGTGCACGCGATTTTGACAGGAAAAGGGGCTCGACGAACGTGCGGTCGGCTTTGGTTGGTGTGGTCGAGGGAGGAGGGTGTTCATCCTGGTGCATGGCTCTGGACAATGGACGTACCCGTTGATCCTGCTTTGTTTTGTGTGCGGCGATGGGAGTGGCGACGGACGTTGCTCTATTCGCTGTCGGCTTCGTTGATCTGGTGATGATGTTGGTGTTTATGGCGAGGGAAGGAATGTTGAGAGAGAGAGAGGATTTACGGTGGTGGGAAGAGGATTGGGAGGAGATGATATGGGGTTTTTGAGATTCTGAACAGGAGATGATATGGGGTTTTTGAGATTCTGAACGCACAAGAGGGTGTCTTGGAATTAAGTGGAGATTAATTGCCAAATAATGACAATTAAACGGGGGGGTGGGGGGGGGGGGGGGTGGGGGGGGGGGGGGGGGGGGGGGGGGCTTAATCAATGGGAAAATCTTGGCCAGTGGTAACCAACATATTTTAAATTCAAATTTAAATTGAATTTCCTAATATACCAAATAGGACATAAGAATAATAATAATAAATAAATTAAACTATTTCGTAAAATTAAATTAGATATTACAAAAACACGTAATTAAATTACTAAATACTAATTACACTAATATCTTTAATTTAAATTATACTAAACAAATGAGTAAAAAGAAAATTTCGAGAGTTGTTAGAGTTTGGACACAGCTTATAGATTAGTTATACATCACATGGGTACTCATATGTTCTCATATATTTACTACATAAACCTGCATTTTTGTGTGTAATGTATATACTTTTTTTATTACTGTGCCTTATTTCTGGGATTTTTCCACTCTAGACCCCCATATTCTGCAGCAGCATGAGAGTCTTGTGTTTCATATGTCTGTTATTTTCAGAAATAAACTCTATATTGTATTATCCATCCCAAAATTATATAAAGGGATTACCACTATCCTATAGTAATAGTCCCTATAGGATGTAACTAATACATTTCAAACTGTAAATACAAGCATGCAATATGCTAGTGCAGATGAAGCTTTTCTAGTGGAATCTTAAATAATTCATCAACTGTACAAGATATATACATGACATCAGTGGCATGCTTTACAAATTGGCCATTTCCCCATTTCTTTACTTGAATGAGAGTTCCTTGGCAATTTTCTTGTTCCTTTGTTATGATGTATTAAGATCAGTATATTTAATATACTTGTTATTCAGACAATTTATTATGTCTAATCATGCACTTGTTCAACAGTTCTATACGCATTTCCGAAAGTATCGTGCTCGCTTCATGTACTTTTTTTATCACCCTTCTGAATAATTACTTATATCAGTATGTAATGTGTTGACTGTTGAGATCTGGATTTGTTGATATCTGTATCTTCTTGTGTTATTCTTTCTTTCTTATGGTTAGTATGCTTTAACTGTTTCAATACAACCTTTTCCCTTGTATTTTGAGTCTTTGACCACTGTTTACATCTGACAGATGATTGAAAGCAGTGCTCATGGTGATGAATACGATGGAGTGATGTACTCTCAACTTGTTCGTTGTGAAACTCAACCATAAAAACTTTGATATTTCACTTACTATATCTGTACTACCTCACACTTATTCTTTTCTCAGAATCTGATTGATCTAGCTGGGTCTGAGAGCTCAAAAACTGAGACAACTGGACTAAGGAGAAAGGAAGGATCATATATAAACAAAAGTCTTTTAACTCTCGGAACTGTATGTGTTAGCTACCATTTCAATATCTTATAACATCATGCACAGTCTTACCTTCTATACTAAAGACTTTTAGACTCACCTTTCTTATTTTATTTTATTTTTTATTGTACATTTCTTAATATGTTTGAAGGGCTTGATTGTTTTTGCAATGGAAGGGAGATGGTCTTTCTGGTTGTGCAAGAAGTAAATTGTTTTTTATTCAAGTGACCAAGAATAAAGATGCTAAAAATGTGAATTGTTTACATTTTTTCGAATTGTGTAGTATGTGTTGGAACTCACAATAGCTTTTTCATCATATATGTTATGTAATTTTTTGAATAAACTTGTGGCGTTTTTTCTTTTTTTGTGTAACTTTGTAAGTGGTTAATATAGTGCTACCTAAAATCACCAGTGCCATATCCGTTTGTTGACAAAAAATTAAGGGGTGCAGAAATTATCACGATATAATGTTTTTGCAGCTGTCCTCTTCTATTTTCCTATTTAGAATGACATTTATCTTGAGTATTTGTAGTGGTTTCTTACTTCTTATTAACGTTAAGTGTTAATATTGAAGGTGATAGGGAAGCTAAGTGAGGGGAAAGCATGTCATGTACCATATCGTGACTCAAAGCTGACACGTCTTCTACAGTCCTCTTTGAGTGGCCATGGTCATGTTTCGGTGAGTCTTAAATGTTTTCTAAAGGCATGTTCCGCTGTCTTTCGTGGAAATCGTGGTGTATATATTTATCGACATAACATGTTTCATGTAAAATATATCAAATTATTAATCTTGTATGCTTCTTGCAACTTTCTATCTTTTGTGTTATATACTGATTTGGGATGTTAGCATCAAATGGAAATACTAACATATTTTATACAGCTCATTTGCACAGTAACTCCAGCTTCTAGTAATATGGAAGAGACACATAATACATTGAAGTTTGCAAGCAGGGCAAAAAGGGTTGAGATTTATGCTTCTTGTAATCGGGTATAAATACATTACCACTTGATAGAGTTTGTAGCAGATCTTTATTAGTTGAATATGCAAATCACCTTCCCAATTTTTATTGTTTTTCCAGATTATAGATGAGAAATCACTGATTAAGAAATATCAAAAGGAAATATCAATCTTAAAGTTGGAGCTTGACCAGCTTAAAAGGGGAATCCTCCCTGGAATCAGTCAGGCGGAAATTATAAGTTTGAGACAACAGGTTTTTGTTTCAACTTTTCATTCAGATAACTCCACTTTAAGACTAGCTATTATATATATATATACATGCTTCATCTGGAAATCAGTTCAGGATTTTTTTTCCCTCTGAAGTGTACCAATTCTTATATTATGCTATTAGTTAGGAATAATAATCATGCTTTCTTGTCCTTTCACCAGTTGGAAGAGGGTCAAGTAAAGATGCAGTCTCGTTTGGAGGAGGAAGAGGAAGAGGAAGCAAAAGCCGCTCTAATGAGTAGAATACAAAGGCTAACTAAGCTAATTCTTGTTTCTACAAAGAACACAATTCCTGGATGTTTGAGTGATTTACCTAATCACCAGCGGGTCCATTCTGTAGGTGAAGATGATGTAAGTTTCTAATCACAATCTGAATTCAATAACAGTCTTTTGGTTCTAAAATGTGCAATCCATTGACTTAAACTTTGATTGGATGTTCTTTTTGTATTCGTCTAGCATATACATGGCATGCTTCCTGTCTTTTAGTTGTTGGTGATACATTTGCCTGTGCACCTTTCGTTTCTTCTCTTGTTATTACTAGATAATTAAACATATTTCTTATTTGTTTTATAAGTTTATATTATTATCCTTTGTTTTGAGCTATTTGAAAAGTATATGGCACATGCTTTTAGCAAATAATGTTCATATTATTGTAAGTTGAAAATTTAAGCAAATTAACTCTATAAATATGTGTATGACCTGGGAATGGTATTTATAAACTTCATTTCCCTTGGGAAATAGGAGTTCTGGATGTCAATGTATCTTGAAACGTTATGTTTCCATTGATTTATCCCATGATGAAGATTCTTCAAGCTATTTAATTGTCTTCCAATTGTCACCTAAGACTAAGCATTTCTAGGAGTTTGTTTACTTGATTATGTTAATTCTGTTCTCTTAAAGAGCAAAACGTTGTGAGCAAAATACATGATCAGGTTATGAAGAAGATAGTAGTGATGTCAAAATATTGAACTGTAAAGACTTCCTCAAGAGCAAGAGTCCGTTAGTCTAGAACCTATAAAGTAAATTTGTTCATGTTTCTAATAATTTTGGCAAGATTTTGTGTAAAATTCAAATATGACTAGCTTTTTTCTGAGTCGTCTATAAATTTGAAAGATGATTTTCCCCTCTTAGTTTGTTTCTCTTTCTTTCCTTTATTCCAGAAATCGGGTATCTTGCGTGAAGGTTCTCCAAAACTTCTAGAAAGTGAAGGGTCCTTGAAAGATGGTTTACCTTCTGCTCTCTTGGATCCAAGTTCGTTCAATGAAGACGGTTCTTCCATGAGTAGCTTACTCACAGAAACAATGCAAGGGGGAGGTGGAAATGCCAGTGCCTATAAGCTTCCAGAGGTAAGCTTTATATGTAGACAGTATGCAAGAAAATGTATTATTCTGTTGTTTTGTGCTATAGTATCTGCTCTAGAAACTCTTTGGGATATGACATTAATCTTGTTTGGAAAATTGTTCCTTTCTTATGTAAGATAATAAGTGCTTTATTATATGCTGATTTTTTTTCATAACTGCCGCATTGCAAATAAAGGCTGTAGACTGCCATAGAGCTATCCAGATATACTCCATGTGACATGCAGACTTATTTCACACGCACACACACACATAACACACACACAAGAGGATTCAAAAATTAGTGGCGAAGACCTGGGTGACCAAAGCCGGTGTGATTGCTCTGATTTGGGGGATCCAGGGCCAACGACTATAGCGGGAAGGCGTCAACAGGGAGTGGATCGTGCAAAGGGAACGATCAAGGAGCCGGAAGACCCAGCAGGGTGGACTATGGTGACCCATTGCAGAAGAGGAAAGACCATACCCCCTTATGGCATGGACACTAGAAGGGACAGGAAGGGAGACCCGTTAATTGGCAAGGAGGAGCAAGGAGCGCCGGCCATAGACAGAGCCGACCTACTGCTGCAGGGGGGGGGGGGGGGGGGGGGGGGTTGTTGGGAGCAGACACGATGACAGGGCCTCGATACCGGGTTGGGGGGTTGCGACATGGGGAAACCAATCCAGAGAAAAGAGTGCATGACTTTGGGAAGGGAACAAATCAAGTTACAGAGGATCCTCCTCTACATCCACAACCAGTACCTAGGGCTCGACCAACAACAATTTCCAACCAGTAGCCTGTTTCATGGGCTTCCCTATGCAAACTGATGGTGGTAAACGAGGAATTGGAGCTATGTCTAATCGATTATTGTCGATGGAGTCTGTATGGCGGAGATAACTCTAGACGATATTGTGGCATACGTAAAATATTGGCAAAATACTTTAGTATTATACCTCATGGGATCCAATTATTTCTAATCTCAAATCAGAGCCTTTGCTCTCAAAGAATGGCACCCGAAGGGGGAGATGGAGATCGTCTCTCGCGAGAATTTTTTTGTTAAATTCTCGTTGACAGAGGATGTGGGTAGGATTTTTGAGTAGGGGTCCTGGACTTTCAATGGGAGACCTTTTGTGATGAGAACATGGGATCCATCCAACAACTTTAAGCGTGACAAACTGAGGACGGTACCTATTTGGATTCGGTTCCCATGGCTATCACCCCAATTATGGAACAACCCTGCCATAATGAAGATGTTTAGCTTAGTGGAGAAGCTGCTGTGCACATACACATTAACAACACGTCGTCAAAGGCTAGCCTATGCTAGGGTGTTTGTGGAGGTTAAAGCTACAAATGATTTGCGTAGAAATATCAAGCTCATTCTTCCGAGTGTGGAGCAATATACGTAGTAGGTTGAATATGAATGGGTCCTTCCAACCTGTACTAAATGCCATTGTGTCAGATACATGTCTGTAGCCAGCACCAACGTTGACTCCAGGAGGGGTACTATGACAACGGACAGGGTTACTAACTAGGGGTGTGTGTTCTGTATATTCGATTTCAACCGAACCGAATTAGCCAAAACCGAATAAACCGAATTCTAAAAATTCAAAACCGAACCGAATTAGCCAAAACGGAAACCGAACCAAACTGAATAATAAATTCGGGTTATTCGGTTGGACTATTTATATTGTTTAATGGGTCGAACTCAAAGTTGGAATTGTGGTTAAATTATATTAAAAATGATAGTTTACACATTTGTTGAATTTCAAAGTTGCGCACAAAGGTGGACTAGTTATTAAGTTATCAAAGTTGAAATTCAAAACACATACATAGAATTGTTATTTCTAAAATATACACGTTTTTAATCACAAAATATGCAAAGAAATGAGGGTATTTACATAATTGTATAATTCTTATTCGGTTTTCGGTTTTGGACCGAAACCCAAGCGAACCCGAATAATAAATTTTAGTATTTTGAAAACCGAAACCGAATCGAATATTTTTGAGACCGAACCGAATCACTTATTCGATCCTCTTCGGTCCGATTTCGGTCCAAAACCGAATAATGCTCACCCCAAATACCAACAATGAAACACCAAAGACAAATAAGCTACAACAAGAGTCTAACATGGAGATTATGGATATGGAGTCACTAATTCCACACCTCACAATATCCTTGTTAAACGAGCAGCGTCGGACCACAACCAAGTGAGCCCACAGAGGGGCGTTCAGGAAGGTCAGCTCCCTACCAGGAAAGAGATGGGTTTTATATGGCATACCAGAAGAGGGAATTAGGAACGAGGATGACATCCATGCTAGGACTGAAGATCAACGAACATTGTGTTGATATATATAGTGTTATTGGGCTTTAGTCCCACATTGGCTAGAATGATAGGAGAGGAGGCTAGCCTCTCCTATATATATGTTGTTATTCCATTCACAATAAAATAACTTCAAGTCTCAACATGGTATCAGAGCCTAAAATTGCTTAGAATACCGTCAGAGACCCCTCCTCCACACAAACCCTAACCCTAATCTCATCCTCTTTTCCTTCTTCCACGCCGCCGCTGCCGCCCGCTGCCGCTGCAGCTGCTGCCGCTGCCACCACAGCTGCAGCGCCGCCCCGCTGCTGCTGCTGCTGCAGCTGCCGCGCCGCCGCCGCCGCTGCCGCGCTGCTGCCGTTGCTGTGCCGCTGTTGCGGCTGCAACTGCTGCTGCTGCTGCCGTGGTTGCCTCCGAGCACACCACTTTTAGGGCACCTACGCTGTAGGTCAGCCTGAATTAGGGCACCTACGCTGTAGGTCAGCCTGAAAGTTGCTGTACCGCTTTTGCGGCTGCAAGATTCATTGTACCGCTATTGCGGGTACAAGATTCACGCTCGTTCTTGAGATCAATCTCAAGGAGATGCCTATAATCCCTAGATCCGATGAAATCAGACATATTCGGATTTAGGAGAGGACGGCGAGGACGAGCGTGAGTCGTGGAGCAAGTGTAAAGTGATCGAGAAGAAGCATCGATGGAGGAGATTCTCAAGAAGCTGGATGCTGACGATGTGGCGACATTGCTGAAGTTGATAAAGGTGTCGGCTGGTGAAAGCACGACACGAGCACCGCCAAAGTTGGAACTACCCTCCATCGATCTGAAGTTGGATGGACCAGCCACCTATTTGAGTTGGTCACGGCGGGTGAGAAGAACCCTTGCAGGTAAGAACCTGGAGGGATTCTTGACAGGCGAGAAGACAGAGCCGGAAGAGGGCTCGACAGGACGCGACGAGTGGAAATCTACTCATATGGTGATTTATATCTGGCTTCTCAACTCCTTAGTCCAGTCTATTGCTTCCACAGTAGATGGCATTGAGATGGTGAAAGACGTATGGGAGAAATTGAGAAGAACCTATGATGGCATAGGTAACAATCTACGGATCTTCCAGATAAAAGGGGAGATCGATGACACCGTACAAGGCGAGAAGACGGTGCAGGAGTACGCTACGGAGTTGGAACGTCTCTGGCTGGATTATGATCACCATTCCAAACGGGCAAGCTGCGGGGACCCAAAGTGCAAGGAGAGACAGGTGTGTCTGCAGGAGAGGACAATGAAATTCCTTAAGGGACTGACTGCAGCATTCACACAGAGGACAGCCTTACTCCTCGCCCAGCCAGAGATCCCTAGTCTCGAGGAGGCTATCTCAGCCATGATTCAGGAGGAGACGCGGATCAGATTACAGACAGGGACAGGCGCATCATCGACAGGTGCTTTACCCGAAGTGAAGTCAGCACTAGCAGCTACCGGTTCGGGGGATACAGGATCCAAGGGAGAGCTCTGGCAACAGAATCGGCAGTGCTACAACTGTGGGGAGATGGGCCACCATCGATATGCTTGTACCAAACCACCTAAGGAGGGAGACTCAGGTGGTGGACGTGGACGAGGATATGCTGGACGTGGACGTGGTCGAGGAGGCCGACGAGGTGGTCGAGGAGGCTATCGGGCAAACCTGCTGGTGGCAGATGGGAATGGAGGAGCTGGCGGCGCCTTTACTGAGGAGGATCAGGCGCTACTGGACCTGCTGGAGAGAAAGCAAAAAGCGTCAATCGAAGGAGACAGGAGAAGTGGAGCAGAGGAGGCATCCACTCCATTCTTCAGAGGCAACGCCGCTATGTATGCCCATCCATCAGAAGGTACTGACGAGTCTCACGCTCTTGCATCTATGTCTTCCCTTAAAATGTCAGACTGGATTATCGACTCAGGAGCATCTCGGCATGTGACCGGAAATGCTAGTAAGTTTTCCTCGTACACTCACCTAGCATCGACAGACACCATTCAGACTGCGGATGGTACTTTCCAACCAGTGGTCGGTAAGGGTACTGTTAATTGTACGGGTTCAGTAAGGTTATCCAATGTTTTGCATGCTCCATCCTTCCCAGTCAGTCTCTTGTCTATTAGTTCTATAATTCTCCAACTAAAATGCATTGTTTCTTTTGATATTCCTAAGGTGATCTTCCAGGAGAAAGGGACGGGACGAAGACTTGGGACTGGCACTTGGCATGATGGACTGTGGTACCTAGATCAAGACGGACTGGACTCAGCATTGGTGTCTATGGCAGAGAAGGCTGGAATGGAGGAGCTACAGCAGAGGACTGAAGACACTTTGATACTTCATCATAGGAGGATGGGGCATTCTTCCTTTGATACTCTAAATAAGTTGTATCCAGATATGTATGCAAAATCAAATAAAAGAAAATTAGTATGTGATGCATGTGAGTTAGGAAAACTTACTAGGAGTTCATATGTTGGAAATGGTCATAAGAGTTCTTCAGTCTTTGAGGTAGTTCATTCTGATGTTTGGGGCCCATGTGCTACTAACACTATGAATGGGTATAAGTATTTTGTTTCGTTTATCGATTGTGCATCTCGTGTCACCTGGCTGTATTTGATGAAGAACAAAAGTGATGTATTTGCTTGTTTTCGGGACTTTCATAAATATGTCCAGACTCAGTATAATGCAGTGGTGAAGATACTGAGATCTGACAATGGGACGGAGTATACCAATAGGACACTTGCAGAGTACTTGTCAGCACATGGAATACAGCATCAGACCTCTTGTGCATATACACCAGCACAAAATGGAGTAGCAGAAAGGAAGAACCGACATCTTCTGGAGACCGCAAGAAGTATGATGATCGACATGAATGTCCCACAACACCTATGGGGATATGCGGTGTTGACAGCAGCTCAACTTATAAACATGATGCCTTCAAAAGTCCTGGGATGGAAGTCTCCATGTGAAGTATTACAAGGTAATAATAGTGGAATACTTCCACTAAAGGTGTTTGGATGTGTGTGTTTTGTGAAGGACAACAGACCATTCGTTGGAAAACTTGACCCTAGAGCAGTCAAGTGCATCTTCGTGGGCTACTCAGCAACTCAGAAGGGGTATGTATGCTGGAGTCCAGTAGAGAAGAAGAAATTTGTTAGTATGGACGTCCACTTCCGGGAACATGAGCCATATTACCGCCAGGATGGAACTTCGTATAACACGCCTCATACTACAAGTATAAGGCGAGAGGGGGAGATAGAGAACTTGGAGAATCTGGTGGTAACCGATTTAGAAGTTTGTCATAGAGACACGGTTGAAGAGGAACATGAAGGTGAAGCGGAACAGAGGGAGGAGACGAGAAGTGTTACACCTACGGCTCAGGGGGAGTTACTGACCTACAACAGGAGAAACAACAAGCAGACTACAGGACCAGTACCTACAGTGTCAGTGCCAAGTCCCTTGCCTGCGCCTGTCCCAACTCCTGAGACACCTATACCACCATCCTCCTCATCTACACCACCACCCTCCTCATCTACACCACCACCCTCCTCAGGTGATATCGTTCCTCCGATGTCTCCCATACCACTACCTACACGAAGGACTACTCGCAGCAATGCGGGAAATCCTCCGGACAGATATGGTTGGGATCTTGCTAAGTTTGTTTCTTATGATCATATATCTTCTTCTCATGGAGCATTTATAGCATCTTTGGATAGTATTACTGTACCTAACAATTGGCAGGTTGCCAAGAACGATCCAAAGTGGAAAGCGGCAATGCACGAGGAGTTGGAAGCTCTTGAGAAGAATCACACTTGGGAGCTGGTGAGACTGCCAGAAGGGAAAAGAGCAGTTGGATGTAAATGGGTTTTTACTGTGAAACAGAACCCAGATGGACAGGTTGAGCGCTATAAAGCTCGACTGGTGGCAAAAGGATACAGTCAGACGTACGGCATCGACTATGACGAGACCTTTGCACCAGTGGCGAAGATGAGCACTGTCAGGACCTTGATCTCCCTGGCAGCCAATGGAGGGTGGAAGCTACACCAACTGGATGTGAAGAATGCATTTCTTCATGGAGATCTAGTAGAGGAGGTGTACATGGAGATACCACCAGGATTCGGCACAAAACAGACAGAAGGCAAGGTCTGCAGACTGAAGAAGTCTCTCTATGGACTGAAGCAGTCTCCTCGGGCATGGTTTGACAGGTTCAGGAGAGCAATGATAGGGATGGGATATCAGCAGATCAATGCTGATCACACTGTCTTCTTCAGACGGAGTGGAGGCCATATCACCATGCTTGTAGTATATGTAGATGATATGATTATCACAGGCAATGATGAGCAGGAGATCGCCCAACTCAAAGTAAAACTTGGCAAGGAGTTCGAGGTGAAAGATCTTGGCCCTCTTCGATACTTCCTTGGGATTGAGATTGCTCGAGATAATGAGGGAATCGTTCTTTCTCAAAGGAAGTACGCACTGGACCTGCTTACGGAAACAGGGATGATGGAATGTAAACCAGCTACAACACCGATAGACCAGAAGTTTAAACTGGATGCTGAAGCTGGAGAACCAGTTGACCGGGATAGATATCAGAGATTGGTGGGCAAGTTAATCTACTTAAGCCACACTCGACCTGATATCAGCTTTGCGGTAAGTGTAGTAAGCCGCTACATGCATGACCCCCGGAAGGGTCACATGGACGCAGTGTACCAGATTCTGAGGTACTTGAAGGGAGCCCCCGGGAAGGGACTGATCTTCAGAAGAAATAATCATGTAGGCATTGAGGGCTATTGTGATTCTGACTGGGCTAGCTGTGCTGACGACAGGAGATCCACATCGGGATACTGTATATTTGTAGGAGGCAACTTGGTCTCTTGGAGGAGTAAGAAGCAGTCAGTAGTGGCCAGATCAACAGCTGAAGCAGAGTATAGAGCTATGGCCTTGGGAGTCACAGAACTGTTGTGGTTGAAGAATATGCTGACGGAGCTAAAGCTGGACCAGGGAGCAAAGATGAAGCTATGGTGTGACAACCAGTCAGCTATTAATATTGCCAACAATCCAGTGCAGCATGACAGGACCAAACATATTGAGATTGACAGATTCTTCATCAAAGAAAAACTGGATAAAGGAGAACTAGAGCTGGGCTATGTTCCAACCAAAGATCAGGTAGCAGACGGACTGACAAAGGGGCTTAGTTCTATCAACATGATGAGAGGATGTGACAAGATGGGTTTAGTGAATATCTTTCGCCCACCTTGAGGGGGAGTGTTGATATATATAGTGTTATTGGGCTTTAGTCCCACATTGGCTAGAATGATAGGAGAGGAGGCTAGCCTCTCCTATATATATGTTGTTATTCCATTCACAATAAAATAACTTCAAGTCTCAACACATTGTGTGTGGTGACTAGTATACCCAGGGCAATAATCATGGAGGGGGATATCGAAAAACGTGCATGGACGAAAACAAAAAAAATTGGAGGGACTAGCCCGATCATTTCATACTTGATGATTCAGTCAGGTTGGAAGCTCTAACTGAATACAATAACCAATGGGATAGGGTTACTAATGATGAAGCAGGAGATACAAATATGATTCTGAAAAAAGTCGGGCACTTATCAAACGTCCGAGGAAAAGCTGGAGTCAAGGTTCGCAGTATCGATATCAGAATCGGTATCGGACTATTCCTACAAGTATCAGGATCGGTGGTATCGGCAATATCAACAGTTTTGGATCAGAGTATTGGATTTTTTTGGTATCGGAAAACGAATAATTACTAATAAATTATTAACATTTTAGAAAATATATTTTATATATTTAGGCATAATTTTAAGTTTTTCTAGAGTTATTTCTTAGTAGTTTTGAAATTGAATGAAATAGTAGTCACCCTTGGCGATTGGTTTACATGCGATAAATAAGTTTTTTTTATTTTACATGTTTTTATAACATTACTATGTTTTTATACCCTTGCCGATTGGTCTTTTTCGTTCAATTTTCTTTGCCAAATTAACTTAAAAGAGACCCCAATGTCGGTATCGGTCAGTATCGAGTATCGGTTGGTATTGGATCGGGACATGCCAAATCGTATCGGTATCGGCCATATCGGATCTGTATCGGCCGATACTGCGAACTATGCCCCAGATTTAACCAGTAGCCACACCCAACATCAATGACAATCCTAACATGGAATGTTCGCATAATGGACTAGGTGGGACGTTGGAGGGAGATCAGAGATGAAATAAGGTTATATAAAAGCTCATTAATAGCTAATTTGGAATCTAAGATTAAAAAGCACTCTACTCTAGAGTGGCGCACCATACACATTGGGAGTCGATTCACAACTTGGGCATGTGCAACATGGCACGTATTTAGGTCATGTGGGACACGAGGTTGGTCGGGTCAACTGCTACACCGATCGGACCAACTTATTGCTATTAAACTCACCAACATGGGGGCCCAGTGGTTACAATTGGTGCCGTGTATGGAAGTGATGATAGAATGGAACGTCGACGACTGACCCTTAACCATGGTCGGAGATTTTAATGCCATCCTCTACAATCATGAGAAGCGTAGGGGACGGGTTATCTCGGACATTATCAAGTCAAAATTTCAATGCTGCCTGGGTTCGGGTATGTCTTGCATGGGAAGGTCGGGCCATCTCCGCACATGTAATAATCGAGTCACCTAATGACGTATATTTTGCCAACTTGATCGTGCTCTCTGCAACAACAAGTGGAGGAAAGTCTTACCTAATGTCCGGGCTGAAGGTATGGCTTCTATCACTAATGATTATTCTCCTATTCTGATTAACCTGGTTGAGGCAGATCCTCCCCGAGCTCGACCCTTTCGTTATTGCAACTCTTGGCATTGCATGGAAGGCTATGAAGGGCCGGTTCAAGAGGGTCTTCAGACCACACCTATTGGTACTGTTCAATTCAGTCATGAAACTTAAAGATGTTAAACAGGTATTGAAAGTGTGGAATATTGCTAGGCCTAAACCAGTGGTACATGACCTTGAACAAGAGTTATTTGTCTTGGAAGATTGTATTCAACAAAATCAGGATGATAGTGATTTGCTTGCTATGGCGGTTATTCTTCAGGATGTTGTCCGTGATGCTAAGTTCCAGGAGGAAATTGCTCTCATCCAAAGAACTAAGTGTTTCTTGCTTAGAGATGGGGAAAGATGCACTAAGTTCTTCCATGCAATGATTGGAGCTAGACAAACAAAACAGCATCAACTGCCTCATTACTAATGTGGGCACTTGTCTTAGCTCTATCACTGATATTCAAGAGAAGTAGGTGCGCTTCTACCACGCTCTTTACAATCAGGATGACTATGCAACATAGTTCCCTTATTTTGTTTGTAAACAGAGAGTGACGACGACTGGAAATAGGCGTCTCAGGGAATGAGTCAGGCTGGGGGAGCTCAACAGTATCATTAAGAAGGTTGATCAGAACAAGGCCCCTGGCCCTGATGGATTTGGAGCTCTGATCTTCAGAAAACACCGGGATAGTATCAAAATTGAGGTGCTGGAGGCTGTTCAAAAATTCTTTCAGACTAAGAACTCAACCACACTTTTCTTATGCTCATCCCGAAAGTTGAAGAAGCTACTAAAATTGGAGATTCCAGGCCAATTGGTTGCTGTAACATTCTGTACAAATTTATAACTAACATCATGTGTACTAGAATGAGAATGCGAGAAATTATGGTTGAACTTATTTCGCCAAATCAGACCCCTTTTATTATAGGGAGATCCATAGACGAGAATTGCCTCCTCGCCCATGAGATTGGTTCAGGACTTTGTACCTTTTCACAGTTCATTAAAATACTTTTACCTTCCCCGCCCATGAGTAATAGCGATTCAATCAGGGTTGTGTGTAATGTGTTGAATTAGTACGTATTCATAGTTCATTAATAATACTTTTACCTTCCTCTCTCTCTCTCTCTCTCTCTATATATATATATATATATATATATATATATAGAGAGAGAGAGAGAGAGAGAGAGAAGGTAATTTTTATGCTGGCCCGAAGGCCTACAATCACAGCCCGAAGGCTACATCCCGACCCGAAGGCCATATCATGGCCCGAAGGCCTCCTTCACCTGCATCTCACCACACCGCATCTGCACCGCACCCGCACCTATCCAGACCGCATCCCGTCGCTCTAGGTTGCACCGCACCTGTCACGCCCCGCTCCCGCAGGAGCGATCGTCCTCGCTAAGGCGTGATGCCGCACGGGCCTAGGTTGCGCCCGTGCAAGGCTATGTCCAGAAACGGCCGATTTGAGCTAGGCCACAGAGTCGCACAGAGTGTCCCCATTTGCAGCGGAAAGTAAATGAACACAAATTGAAGCGAATTCAACTCTTTATTGATATTCAAGAAGTTTACAAGCGGTGCTAGGCCGGTATTACAAATCGCTCAAGCTCTCTCTCTCTGAAACATAAAAGGCGTGCCAAGTGTCACGCCCCGATTCATAGAGTCATTTATTCATATATTTTATCTCTTGGAATCGATCGTCCTCGCTTGGGCGTGATGCCGTACAAGTCTGGTATTGCACTTGTACAAGGCAAAGATGGTACATAATCGATTATTCTTCAAATAGGAACACATCGCAGCGGCAGAAGCAGATAAATTGAATTTAATGAGGACAATCTTTCTTATTGAATAGAAGTACATCACTTCTTTATAGCAGCGGAGAAAAAAGAGTAACTTGAAGCCACACAGAGATATGCAGAACTTTATTCTCTTTATTGATAATTGAAGAAGAGTACAAGACTTGTATTGAAGTACAATAATTATAGCACATCTCACTTTATATTGGAAACCAACTGAACAATGCTATACAGCTTACATTTGATATTTGGATACAATGGATTACAACTCGATATACCGACTTGGCTTACAATCTCACTGGTACAACTGATTACAATGTTCCATACATTATGCCCTTTATAAACAGAAGACATCATCTTGTGCAAGGAGAGCTTCTGTATGCCCAACAAATCTTCGATGCCGTGGGACCCATCCAGCTAAACTTCGTGTGTAGAACATTCCAAGCACAAGCACCTGCCCACAAAACGTGGGTCAGCACATCATCTATGTACTGGCGAGCAGAATCCAACCCACTCGCATAAACCAACATTTAAGTGATCATTTAAGCATGCATTTATTAGAGTGATCTTTCTATTTGGGGCCTAGCATCAGTTTACAGTTCATGGACAATAATCAGAGTGAAGCATGTAAACATATTCTTAGTAGCATTCATGTGGACATATCATTTATCATTCTTGGTGTTATCATGCAAAGGCATCATTGAGGCATCGTTAACATTAAAATTTTAAGCATGTTATAACAGTTCTCACTTCAAGCATCACTTAGCATGTATGTTGTGTTTGAGCAATGATTATAGCAAGGCATCTTTCTAGCATACTAAATGGAACATGTTAAGCAGGCAAGTTAAACCAACTTATACAATATCGCAATTATGTGATTTCTTACCGATAGCCGACTCCTCGTACCTGTATCAATTACAGGTTATCTGATATACTTACTCTGCCTGCACAAAACATTCATTAGCATGCATCCTGACTACATGGTCACTGGTGTTGTTAAACCATATGGACTCTTCTCATTTCATTTCATTTTAAGATAATGCGGTCAGCATAGTAGGTGGCGAGCCTCTATGCCACCCCGCCTTATCCGTGCTCCCAAAGCACTCATCATTATTTCCTCCTAGGCCGAATCGGTCCCCAGGGCCCTAGGAACCGTTCGAGGAAATTATTACTCAAACCTTGTATACAAGTTGTCCATGACCATGCGAATGCGTGTCCGACTCGATTGTGAACATAATCGCATGGTAAAATATATTAAGGAAAGTAAAGGCAACACTGCATCATTAGTCATATTCAATGACTTATTCTTTTCATCATTACCATCATTTCATTTGGTGATCTCAACGATCCTAGCTTTATCATTTCTCATTCATTGCTTCATTGCAACGTATCTCATATCATTCCTTTCTTAAGAGAAACTTAACATTCATTCATTTCATAGGGACATTTATTCATTCATTCATTTCTTATAAGGGACATGCAACATTTCATATTCTAGCAACAGTTATACAGATAGTACATGATTCTAGTGTTTTATTCAGTTCATTGGTTCGATAGTATAGCCAGTTCATTTCTCATTCTATCATTCATAAGGCATCTCATTATTCAAGTGTCTACTTGTTCCAGCAGTGTTAAGAATAAGGGGCAATGTTATCAATTCATTCACAGGCAGCGAATCACATTAACAGTTCAATGTGTTGTACATTTCAATAATTCTCAACAAAAGCATCTCTATTATTCAGCAACTAACATAAGGAACATTTAGGGGCAGTTCATAGCATTTTAATACTTCATCTATTAAGCATGAAGGAGTAAGGAGGAGGAAGGACAGTTCCACTCACCCAAAATTTCACTAAGCGTAGCTCCACCAGCGAGCCACGTTCCAATATCCATTCCGTCTAGCCAGCTAAGAGAGACTGCATCAGTCTCAATTCTCCTGATTCCCAACATAAGTCATGGTCAAATATTCTGATCCCATCCAATAAGCCAACCAAATGCCTCGTGCGGAGTGGGGCATTACATAATATACCACTCAGAAAAAGTTTCGTCCTCGAAACTTAAGGAAACAAGTCTTCCACAAGATTCACTTAATCACCATGAGTTTACTCATTCAGCTTCCAATCAATATTCATTTCAGCCCACTCGGTCATTTCAAAATATATATCCAACTGTACCATTTAAATCCATCAACGATTCGATCTGTCTATCTCTTTTTCAATTACTTGTAACTTCTCATTGATTCGCCAACATTTTCCTTACATTTCTATTTCGGTCGCAACATATCATTTCGTTTGGATCCATACACATATTTTAGGCGTCCCCAAAACATATGCATTTCAGCCAAAGTCCGTGCTAGTGCGATAAATTCTTTCCATAATGTTATCTCAGTCGCAACCAATCACTTCGGCTGGATCCATACACATATTTTAGGCGTCCCCAAAACATATGTACTTCAGCCAACTTCCATGTTAGTACGATTCGATCAGCCACAATATAATTCTCTTTTCTAAATCCGACTTAGCATACTTTCAATCGACCTATCACTTTATTCACTTTGCCACAATCAGTATCTTTCCGGCCACAATATTTACTATCAGGGACAACTTGGTTAAGCTCTATACCCAAGCATGACATTTCTAACATTCGATCAAGGGTCTAATTTAGAGCCAATCATATCAAGATTCACAACATGCAATCATATTCATTCCCAAATCCAACAATATTTTTCACCGAGGCAACTCATCTTTTCTATAAGACACAGTCCGACGTCACCCACTATCGATTACTCGAGTCAGGATATAATTATATGCAACAGTCAAGGTTAACTTAGCTACCCGACTATAGGTACACTCGAGTCTTACCTTACGATTGCAATTCCCACTTATGGCCGACAAATAATCCTCAAGGGTCAAATATCTTTTAAGACACAAGTTGAAACATACATTCCCTTAGGTCAATACTCATTATCGCTGTCTCTTATTCAATGCCACAAGGTCATCCTATGGGCCTCCAATGGTCACCTATTGTTCAGTCAGTCTCTAAGGTTAGCTACACTGATAGCTAAACTTAATCGTTCAGGTGACTTCCCTAGAGTGGACGGCTACTAGGGTTATACTAGTTTCTTATTCTTAAGGCCAACAAGCAACCAACAGTTCTAAGGAACTCTACCCAAACCTATGGGTATTAACTCAGTCGGAATAACTAATCGCTACGGTTGGTTTTGCCAACAATTGGTCAAACAGCCCACGGTTTCTAGGGTCAAGTCTATTTATCTAGTGTCTTCCTCAAGGAAAAATTCCCACAGAGGCTCACTCTAGACTTACCCATCGATCGACTAAGATCGATCTATTAACATTACAGTCAAATTCCAACCCGACATACGATTCTCATCGTTCTAATAATCCATCAAGTAAATTCCAAATGATCCACATTTCTATTCAAATTCCCTTGTACCCACACGAACCCATAAGCCAATGCTAACTATTCAAGGGTCATCGATTCCGATAGTTTAACATAACTATGGAATCATACTATTCGGTCTGTATGACAGAGTCAAACCACTAAGTCATAAGCCAACAATCTATATCCCAACCAACAATCACCTATACCGACATTATCCATCATGTTTGTAATTTCTCATTTCCATTTGTTTCTCAATCATCAAACTACCATTACTGCAAATATATAATGGTCAAGTAGTTCATCCCATTCAATCCGACAATTTATGTATCACTTAACCATCCTCTAGGCAACAACAGTATTCTGAGTCACTACTTGTTATTTTTCTAGTACAATTCAATTCTTCAGCATCATGCATCTATGCAATGACTATCCTTTGGTGATCAAGATGGATTGACATCTATTACACCTTAGGATCAAGGCACAGATTTCTAATATCCCTTTGATTCACCGACAATATTTTCAAAACTTTCAGCTACGCATCCAACTTTATATTAGCCACATTTAATTTGTATCCAACCAATCGAAGTCAACATTCAGATGTTCTAAGCCACAACATTCTCTAGCCAAATCATTTACCCGTAGCATACTAACTGTCTTACTAGTCTGAGTCATCACTCGACTAAACAATTTCTAACCAAGCCAACCGTTACCATTTCTACAATCTCACTACCCAACATAGTATCACCGTCAGGGGACACTTGAGTCATCTAGCACAATACATGACTCCCAGCTAAGTCTCGGCACTACCCAGTACTCACAGATAGTCTCATTGCTATTTTATGGAAAGGGTCAACATACATCTCGTTCTGAGGTGGTAGAGGCAATATACCACTCAGAAACGAAGCCATCCTTAAACAATAGCAACTCAATCTATTCCGGACATTCCTGATCTATAATGATCACAATACTTAACCAACATCTCGGGGTCTCAATATCACAAGGCAACATTCTTAGGGTCTCAAAGCAGTAGCCAGCACACATGAGTCAATTCACTAATTCTGTTGAACTCATCCATCAATTATTTTATTCCCAACTCTTTTCCAACATCACATGTAATTCTCAACTTGTTGCAGCATACATAGCCATTTTTTTTCTATATTCCCACATTCCAAACATCATTCACAATATAGCATACTATGGCATCGAGTCATTGTTGGGTTATTTGTGTCCAAACCAACAACAATCATTCTTTCAGGGGCATCACAATGTATATAGACTTATTGTATGGAACATCCAGTGAACAGCCAAGAGGGTCAATGATCTTTCAGACACGAACAACATAGGATGATTACAGAACAACAACAATATAATCGCGGAAGCAATCTTTGATTTAATCGCGGAAGCAATCTTTGATTTAATCGCGGAAGCAACGTTGAGTGATCGCGAAAGCAACTTTGGTCAATCATCGATGCAACTTTGATTTGAAATGAACCAAAGAAGAGACCAAGGACGTAAAGCCGTGCTCTGATACCAATTTGTCATGCCCCGATTCATAGAGTCATTTATTCATATATTTTATCTCTTGGAATCGATCGTCCTCGCTTGGGCGTGATGCCGTACAAGTCTGGTATTGCACTTGTACAAGGCAAAGATGGTACATAATCGATTATTCTTCAAATAGGAACACATCGCAGCGGCAGAAGCAGATAAATTGAATTTAATGAGGACAATCTTTCTTATTGAATAGAAGTACATCACTTCTTTATAGCAGCGGAGAAAAAAGAGTAACTTGAAGCCACACAGAGATATGCAGAACTTTATTCTCTTTATTGATAATTGAAGAAGAGTACAAGACTTGTATTGAAGTACAATAATTATAGCACATCTCACTTTATATTGGAAACCAACTGAACAATGCTATACAGCTTACATTTGATATTTGGATACAATGGATTACAACTCGATATACCGACTTGGCTTACAATCTCACTGGTACAACTGATTACAATGTTCCATACATTATGCCCTTTATAAACAGAAGACATCATCTTGTGCAAGGAGAGCTTCTGTATGCCCAACAAATCTTCGATGCCGCGGGACCCATCCAGCTAAACTTCGTGTGTAGAACATTCCAAGCACAAGCACCTGCCCACAAAACGTGGGTCAGCACATCATTTATGTACTGGCGAGCAGAATCCAACCCACTCGCATAAACCAACATTTAAGTGATCATTTAAGCATGCATTTATTAGAGTGATCTTTCTATTTGGGGCCTAGCATCAGTTTACAGTTCATGGGCAATAATCAGAGTGAAGCATGTAAACATATTCTTAGTAGCATTCATGTGGACATATCATTTATCATTCTTGGTGTTATCATGCAAAGGCATCATTGAGGCATCGTTAACATTAAAATTTTAAGCATGTTATAACAGTTCTCACTTCAAGCATCACTTAGCATGTATGTTGTGTTTGAGCAATGATTATAGCAAGGCATCTTTCTAGCATACTAAATGGAACATGTTAAGCAGGCAAGTTAAACCAACTTATACAATATCGCAATTATGTGATTTCTTACCGATAGCCGACTCCTCGTACCTGTATCAATTACAGGTTATCTGATATACTTACTCTGCCTGCACAAAACATTCATTAGCATGCATCCTGACTACATGGTCACTGGTGTTGTTAAACCATATGGACTCTTCTCATTTTATTTCATTTTAAGATAATGCGGTCAGCATAGTAGGTGGCGAGCCTCTATGCCACCCCGCCTTATCCGTGCTCCCAAAGCACTCATCATTATTTCCTCGTAGGCCGAATCGGTCCCCAGGGCCCTAGGAACCGTTCGAGGAAATTATTACTCAAACCTTGTATACAAGTTGTCCATGACCATGCGAATGCGTGTCCGACTCGATTGTGAACATAATCGCATGGTAAAATATATTAAGGAAAGTAAAGGCAACACTGCATCATTAGTCATATTCAATGACTTATTTTTTTCATCATTACCATCATTTTATTTGGTGATCTCAACGATCCCAGCTTTATCATTTCTCATTCATTGCTTCATTGCAACGTATCTCATATCATTCCTTTCTTAAGAGAAACTTAACATTCATTCATTTCATAGGGACATTTATTCATTCATTCATTTCTTATAAGGGACATGCAACATTTCATATTCTAGCAACAGTTATACAGATAGTACATGATTCTAGTGTTTTATTCAGTTCATTGGTTCGATAGTATAGCCAGTTCATTTCTCATTCTATCATTCATAAGGCATCTCATTATTCAAGTGTCTACTTGTTCCAGCAGTGTTAAGAATAAGGGGCAATGTTATCAATTCATTCACAGGCAGCGAATCACATTAACAGTTCAATGTGTTGTACATTTCAATAATTCTCAACAAAAGCATCTCTATTATTCAGCAACTAACATAAGGGACATTTAGGGGCAGTTCATAGCATTTCAATACTTCATCTATTAAGCATGAAGGAGTAAGGAGGAGGAAGGACAGTTCCACTCACCCAAAATTCCACTAAGCGTAGCTCCACCAGCGAGCCACGTTCCAATATCCATTCCGTCTAGCCAGCTAAGAGAGACTGCATCAGTCTCAATTCTCCTGATTCCCAACATAAGTCATGGTCCAATATTCTGATCCCATCCAATAAGCCAACCAAATGCCTCGTGCGGAGTGGGGCATTACACCAAGTGGCTTACAACATGGAATGATTCATGGCGATGTTCCGATACATTATGTCCTGTATATGGTGCTTCAGCTCCTTGCAACGCTCCAAGGCTCCAGAGATAGCTCCGCGCCTTAGCACGTTCGATGGAAGCTCCGCACCCGCCGACGTTACCTGCATCCTGCAAGCAGACTGTGGGGTTATCAGTACATTGTTATGCACTGGTGGGGAGGCTAGCTCGCCCACAATGCTATCATTACCAAACACGTTCTATTTACTTTTGTGCACCGTCTATCATTCATTGTCTTTCTAATCTTGCCTTAAGATCATTTACATGGCATATTTCATAGCCTATCTCGTGTTGCCGAATACAAGTGTCGCATGGAAATACATGCGCGACTTATCCATACTTACCGTCCGGCCTTCCCTGTTCAACGTAAACCAAGTTAGTCAACAATTCATATGAAATAACTTAACGTAGTTCATGTAAGCATTCAATGTCAAGTGCGTGTCCTTGCCTCGGGTTCTAGCACGTCGTAACTCGTTTGCTCGAAGTACTCTTGATCATTTTGTGTCTTATATTCAAGCCTATTCAGAAGGTGCTTTGTACAATTAACTTAGACTACTTTGATTTCAATGCAAGGACTTGCACGTGGATTGCCACCAGCAAAGTCCTCTTAAATCTATATGCACCGGTCGCTGGCATCACAAGCCATTTTGGACACATCCAAGCCGTGGTATTTCTCAACTAGCGTAGGGTGAGGACTGGCACACACCCCGTTAGTCTCTTGAAATACTCCTGTACTTACGTCCCCCGGGTGGCCAAGTCCGCACCCAGGCAGCCCGTAAGCCATGACTTGATCCCGCCTAGGCCGGCCACGATCCTCCCTTTGATCATGCCGCGGAATCCGTATCACCCGTGCACGGGTCCGTCCACGACCATTTCGTATTTTATTGTCATAGGCTTACCCTTAGCCACAATGCGTTATCGACCAGGTTGGCGTTCGTGCAGCGCGGGTAGCGAGCCCCGTTGCACGTGCTCGTCATACCTGTCACTAACAATTTCTTTCTCTCTTATCTTTTATTCATTCTTCCTTTTCTTTCTTTCGCTTGTCCGTTCGTTCATGGATTCATTCACACATTCATTCATTCATTCGTTGATTCATTTATTCACTCATTCGTTCATTCTTTCATTCATACATTATGCGACTCCCCGTGCGGGAGTCGCCTTGGCGACCTATCGGTCCCGAAGTCTTTCAATGTTGCTATACTCTACTCGGAACGACTATATCGATAGTCTTCCGTTTCATTGTTGTAAACCATTCATTGTTTCATTGTTTGAACGCACAAGGGACATGAACGTAAGCCGGTGCCTTAGCACGAGCGTGGAGCGCAGTGCGAGAGTTCTCACATTTTTCATGTTCTTTTCCATATTCTATACAAGCATACAAGTTGGGATTATTCCCTTAGCTAGGTGCGTTGAGTCATTTATTAGCATGTACAGTATTATCGCCTAGCGATTCTCGTGATAGTGTCCGCATTGTTAAGTGTCTAGGCTAAGCAAAGACGGGTTCATCGGAGCCACCCACCTTAGCGAAGTTCGCATCGGCCGAGCGATACTCCGAGCGCGCCTTTGAAAGTCTAAGTCTGGATTCATCTTCGGCGGGCCAATGTAAGCCTTGCATCGATTCTTCGTCAGGTCGATGCCAACTCTTCGGGTCGACGGCTCGTTTGAGTCGTTGAACTTGCCGTTTGAATCGGCGTTCCGCTAGGGCGGAGCGGGTCATTACAACACCCACCTCACTTTAATTCTAACATCAATTTAAAGTGCTTCCCCCATTGCTCGAACTTGCAACCTCTGGGGGAATATGCCTCACTCTAACCACTTGAGCTAGAGGTCCTTGGATATATATATATATATATATATATATATATATATATATATATATATATATATATATATATATATAAAATTATGCATCTTGTTCTGTTGTTTGGTTCAATTTGATTTAATATATCAAGTTATATCATATCTATAATGCTGTGTGTGGTTTTACTTTTCAACATGTACTTTTTGATTATATCTTAATTCTTGAGTCAATTCACATCAGGCTTTTACCTAATCAAGCTAGTATTTGTTCCATGTCGATTCTTGTAGATTCTGCTTCTCGGATGATAATTCTGTCTATTTTGGTATGTGCTGCAGACTGGGTTAACAGTGGCAGATCAAATGGATCTCCTTGTGGAACAAGTTAAGTTGCTTGCTGGGGATATTGCATTCAGTACCAGCACACTAAAACGATTGGTCGAGCAATCCGTGAATGACCCAGATGGCTCACAACTTCAAGTTTAGTTCCTATTTTACTTCTGATGTGTAATATTATAGTGTTTAAGAATGGTTATACTAGATCATGCGTCATAACTCGAGGGACAGGTTCTAAGTGCGTTTGTCCTAAATAAAAACCTTCTGGTTTAATGATGGCCTAATAACATTAAAGCATGCATCCTATAATAGTGTAGGCACCTACTTTGGCTAAATGGCCAATACAGATGTCTCATCAATTGTTTTTAACTGTAGATTCAGAACTTGGAACGTGAAATCCAAGAGAAAAGGAGACACATGCAGGTGTTAGAGCAACGCATTATGGACAGCGGCGATGCCTCAATGGCCAATACATCCTTGGTTGATATGCAGCAGGTGCTACACCCACCTTAACCCCCCCCCCCCCCCCCCCCCCCCCCCCCCCCCCCCCCCCCCCCCCCCCCCCCCCCCCCCCCTTTAATACACAAATACACAGCATCCAAGCATTCACTTGATATTGTATTGCCTCTCTTTTGTTGAAACAGACTGTCATGAAATTGATGACTCAGTGCAGTGAGAAGGGATTTGAACTAGAGGTGATTCTTGCTTACACAATTACTGCTTTCTGTATTAGATTTAGAAGTTGCAGGGTTCAGATTGCTGCATGGAAAACTTTATGTTTTAGATGAAATATATCTAAGCTACTCTTTTATGCTTATATAAGATATGATTATCATTAGCTGTGCCATTTAGTTTGATTCTTTTTCTTAAACACATGATTCCATGTTCCACCTCTTTTTCTGTAATTACTCCATACAAGTGAATGCAGATAAAATCAGCGGACAACCGAATCCTCCAGGAGCAGCTACAGGAGAAGGTATGTAGATGTAATTTTCCATGGTTTTATGTGCAAAGCATGATGTATATCCAACGGGACCGTTTGTGGCCAATCACATCTTCCATCAAATATAAGAACCCAACTCCATAATCATATTTGTCACGATGTGGCAATTCCTATACTCTTGAAATTTCGTACAGGCTTGCCTGACCTGACTTATGCTGGCAGAGTGCTGAAAATAAAGAATTGCATGACAAAGTACTCCATCTCAAACAACAGCTAAATTTGATGAAAAACGGTTCATCATCACCGTCACATGAACAGGGTTCCGCAACAGAAGTTTATGAGTTAAGGAGTAAATTACAATCCCAGGTCATTTCTCTTATTTGTTACCATCTGATTTGTTTTTCTTTGCATCATATCTTAGCTTACATGAGGCCTCCAAATATTGAAATGTTGTTAATTGACCTTTTGTGAAAAGTTCTGGTACTCTCAACTTCATCTGCATCCAATTTTTTTTATTCTACAATCGCAACAGTGTGTTTGGTTAAAATCATGTCTAAGCGTGTTTCGTTTTGAAAGTATTACATTGCGCAGAAATACCGGTACTGAGGCTTGGGGGGTGGTTAGTATTGAGTTCACTAAATTTTCGGGAAGCTAGGTTGAGTTTAAATATATGATTCTGTCAAATGGGGCCTAGTGGAACCAAAGTTTGATAGCTTCTTGATAGCAAGTTCGAAATATGGGAATCGGGATCGGTTTCGGACCCTCCCTATGAAGTATCAATTTCGGCAGTTTCGGATTAGAGTACTGGCAAGGTTCCAAACGACAGTAGGCGGGTGCGCGGCGGAGAGAGTCCGCCTACCGCCTAGGCCACTTAGGTGCCGTCTAGGCGGTTGATACATTTTGAACATTTTTTACTATTTTACCACTGTTTTTTTTACATAATATGCATATTTTAAGGGTGTTCCATGCATAACTAAGTTGTAGAACGAAGATTTATAAAGTTTTAGTTTTGTAAAAGTGAACCACAGGGATGCCTACAAAACCTTTTTTGCCAAAATACCTTGTTAGGTATTACTCCGTCTTTGCTCCCGCCTACGCCGCCTCACCTCCGCCTATGTCGCCAATCTCCGTTGGCTGCCTACTCCACCGCCTACCGAAAAGCTGTGCGGCGAGAGACCGCCTACCGCCTAGGCGCCGCCTAGGCGGGCTAGGCGGCCGCCATTTAGGACACTGAGTACTGGGTTATTTGTTTCAGAAAAACCAACATGATAAAAAGTCATTTAAAAAGCTAGAAAAATATTTGATACATTTAGACATAATTTTATATATTTTATATTGTTTCTCATTAGTTTTAGACAAAATAATATTAATATGAATGGATGTTGTGAATTTATAGATGTACAACTTTGACATATGATAATGGTTACAATTTATCATTAAGGAATCATATCGACACGCTGTAACATTGTTAGTTGGACACTATTTTTTTCATTTTCCGATCTTTTTCGTTCAATTTTCCAAGAGAAAGAGACCCTTAACGTCGGTATCGATCAGTATCGGTATCGAATCGGGTCATGCCAAACCGTATTAGTATTGGCCGTATCGTATAGTTATCGTCTGATACTGCAATCTATGCTTGATAGGTCTTCAATCTCTCACATTCAATCATTGGCTTTAGAATATCGAGGCAACCATGAACCTCCTTGAGAGGAATATAGGTACTTTATTATTCATCCCCAACAAAAAGGAATATCATAAAATTATGACACAAGATTTGATATTTATCCACACATACTGCAAACTATGCTTCATAAGTTGATAGGTCTTCGATCTCCCATATTCAATCGTTGGCTTTAGAATACCAAGGCAACCATGAACCTCCTTGAGAGGAATATAGGTTACTTTATTATTCATCCCCAACAAAACGGAATATAATCAAATTATGACAGAAGATTTGATATTTGTCCACACAAATGCCTTTAGGAGGATGATGCAGGGTAAGACCTAAAGGGGTGATCTACATGAAATTATACAATGATTTCACAAACAGAGATTAGCGGAAGTTTATTCATAAAACAATGTTTGATAAATATCTATCCAAAAGTATCCCAAAAGATCACAAAAGCTATCAATTAAATTCTGAGTGTCAAATTAAGAATAATTATGATATTGTGCCACACAATGAAAACATACTAAATTTGGTTCCACGAAGAAAATAAATCCACGGGTCAACGCTTTTATCTTGCAATTGAAATATCAACCTTGATGCATTGTAAAGGAAAGTCTTCTTTTAGTTTGGATGGTAACGATGCAAACTCTTTTAGGATGGTAATGAGACTTCAGGATTAGGTTTACGTAAAATGAAAAAAGAAAAAGAAAAATTTATTCTAAGGAAAAAAACTGTAACTCAAATAAATCTTTAAACTCTTCAATTAAAAAGAAACTAGAGAATACATTAACTCATTAACCACGTGTACCCATGTGCATAATGGTTGTGTGACAACTCGGAGCAGGAATTTTTCCTGAGTTCTCCCTACTTTCACAAAAACTATTCCCCAACTCTTTCTCAAAACCCATACTCAGTCAATAAAGGATTCCATTTCTCTCTCTCTCTCTCTCTCTCTCTCTCTCGCTCTCCCTATACACACACATTCACACACACACCAACTCTGACATAATTTCTCGTGTTGTAAATTTCTATATTTATTGGGCGTTTCACAGTTTTAGGTACAAATCAATTCCTTTGTTTTTTTTTCCTTCTTGATAGGATGTGGAGAATAAGAAACTGAGACAAGAACGATTTCATCTCATTGAGGAGAGCCGAGGATTGCTTAGTCAGAACCAGAAGTTGGCAGAGGAAGCTTCTTATGCAAAAGAATTGGCATCTGCTGCTGCTGTTGAACTTAAAAATTTGGCTGAGGAAGTAACGAGACTCTCATTAGAAAATGCAAGGATGACAAAGGAGTTATTAATTGCTCAAGAAATGGCATACTCAAGAGGGGGTAATGGTGGCATTCGTAAGAATGAGGGCATCAAAATGGGGAGAAAAAATAGATCTGCTACTCGAGGTAGTGATATCCTTAGCACCAGATATGATGACACTGAATACTTGAACGCTGAGCTGGATGATATGAAGATGGAGTTGCAGGCAAGGAAGCAAAGAGAAGCTGCTCTGGAAGATGCTTTAGTTGAAAAGGAACTCCTAGGAGAAGAATACAAGCAGAAATTTGATGAGGCAAAGAAAAGAGAAACAACACTAGAAAATGATCTAGCAGGCATGTGGGTTCTTGTTGCCAAGCTGAAGAAAGGTTCAGGTATCGCAGAATTCACTGTTGATGAGAGGTCTACCAATGGAGTACTTTGTACCGATCAGAAGGAGAATGCGCTCGACTATAATGATGCTCTTCTTAAGGAAAGATATATGCTGGATGAATCAGTAAAGGCCAACAATAACCAGTTAAACCATAGTTCTGAATTTGAACCTCTGCTTGTTCGCTTGAAGGTATTGTAATATTTCCATTTTTTTGTTTAAGAAGTGAGGATTAGAGTTAGTTCGTATATTTTGAATTTTAAATGGAATCTTAGGCTCTCTCCTCTTGAAATATTTATTTCTTAGTATTTTTGGCACCACTTTAAATAACATGAAAATAATGAAGCTCTTCGCATAATGTAGGTTACAGGCTTTGTCCTATGAAAGCCTTCTACTTTATTATATTACCAGTTATAAAATATAGTAATGATCAAGTACCAGTGCATCTTTGTTTTTCATCTCGAATAAGCATTTATTAATTTCTGTCCATTACCGTAATCTTTGTTAATTCTTCATTGCACAATTATGCCGCTGTGTGAACCCCGTTCAAGATCAGCCCATAAATGGGTATTCCACCCGCACGGGGTGGGGTGGGGGTGATACTATAAATATTTATGTCAACCAGGGACTTAAACATAATCTTCTTTTACCTTACCATACTCATTTATATTCATGAAAACGTCACAGGATTTAACATATCTCAAACTTCATTTTCAGGCGAAAATCCAAGAGATGAAAGAAAAAGATCTGGATTCATTTGGCAACGGCGATGCAAATTCCCATGTTTGCAAAGTATGCTTCGAGGCACCAGCTGCGGCAGTTCTTCTCCCGTGCCGGCATTTTTGCTGTAAGCAATATCACCTTACTCTTCATAATGTGATGATGGATAAGTTGTCGAATGACTACTACCGACGACTAACTTAATACTGGTGTTACTTCCTCCAGTGTGTAAACCTTGTTCACATGCTTGTTCCGAGTGTCCTCTTTGTCGCACGAAGATTGCTGATAGGATTATTGCTTTTACATCCTAAAGCGGCAGCTTCTATTTAGGTGATAATTTCTTCCCATTGCAGTTGTGAAAACTGGTTATGTACACTTTCAGCATGTTTAGATGGCATATAACTAAAGTTCCTTATCTATTCCAACCCCCCTTTTTTACATTCTTTTCAGGGAGACACTTCAGAATGTTGTTCCTTTCTTATGTATAATTGATGCCAATCCAATTCTTTCATTAGTTCAGAAGGTATAATCACATCTCCCTTCTGCTCATTCGGAGTTTTTGTTCCGTCGGACTTTGCAAGGCATTGTCGTCTTATAGTACCAGTTTCTTGTACCTGTCTTCCTTCTAGAAGTGTACATCAAAACGTCTCCTAGTGCAAATATGTATACACGCACAATAGTCAGAATTGTAAAACAATCCTTCTGAAGCAAAGATTGAGAAAGGGCCAAGTGGGGCTGCTGGTTCCCTTGGTTTTCTCTGTAACTGTTTATGTAGCTTATTACAGTGTTTATCTTATTAATTCTATAAATTATATAATTATATGTAGAAACACAGGATTATTGTTCGATGTTATTGTTGTGATCTCATTAACCAAACAAGAAATTCAGGGTTGAGCATTATGGTTATGATAGTTTGTTTCAGTTTCAGAATATGTTGGAGGTATACTTTTACCTTTTTCCTTCGACATCCTCTTGTAAGTTTTATATCTACAGTTTACAACCTATGGTATGTTCTCTTCATGTTCAATAGTAACAGTAATGGATAGCATTTAGATATTTGAATTAGTCTAAGAAATTGGTGAATTATCGTCTAATTCCTAATCAATTTTACCATGACAACTGCAGTTCTTTATGGATTCTGTCTGCGATCCGTTCTCCAAAAGCACACAGTACCATTGAGATTGATTTTCATTTCATCGACATCTTACTGTCACTTTTACTAGCCAAAGTCATGGGTGATATATTATACTAGTAAATTCTGCAAATAAAATATATCCCATTTTGAATATTGTCAACTACCGGTCGTAGAAAAAAAAAAAAACTTTCGGCCACCAATTGTTGGTTGGGGAACGAAGTGACCGATTTATGTGAGAGGTCAGGAGATCGACTCAAACATCCAAGGTTGGTGGGGCCTGAGTTCGGACCCAAGACCCTTTTAACATATATCCATTACTACTTTACCATCGACCATCCTTTGGTGGCTTGTAACCCGGAGAAATTCCCAGTGAAAGTGTAAATCAGTTGGAGATGATTTTCTTACATTACTAGAACCACAATTCATTGATGCATCGGTTTGAAAAGTTGCGAAGTTTTTCCAATTCCTAAGATTTCTCTAATTAACGAAGAAAATAAGAAGACGATTATTATTGATTTCGGAAACTCCAGCAATCTTTCAATTGTTATTAATGCGGTGCCCATAAAATGTCCACAATATGATAAATTATTCAGTGGATGGATTTACGGCAATAGTGAATAGTGAGTCTGTCTAATAGTACAATGACGCGTATTAATATTAAATTATTTTTTGTAATTTTATCTTTGATAATTATTTGATTGGTTTATTTATTTTTAATATTACCGGGCTTACCATTCGCGTATTAATATTAAATTATTTATTTATTTTTATTTTTAATATGAGACGTCACACTGAAATCACTGTCTTATAGAATAGTTTGCATTTTCCAACTACCTTCAGCTCCTCGTACTCCTTTTGTGACCCATCAGAATCAAAACTAATGTGTCCATGCCTTTGCCAAGGGCTTTCCTCTACACTTTGAACCGATCTAGTTTTTTTTTTTTTCACTAGTCCAAAGAAATTTCAGAGTTGGGCAAGCTTTAGAATCATACAGCAGCAACTGGTAATAATTGTAAGCAATAATTGATTGAGAAAAGAATAGAAATATTTTTATAGCAAATGCCCTCATTATAAATATAAAACTGTCATAAACTTTCATTTATTTAAAAAAATAAGCAAATGTTTCAATTCTTTTGTATGCATTATTTTAAAATTTAAAATATATACCAACTATTTAACTAAAATTTGTATTATTTATAATAGTAATATTTGTTAGTTTTTTAAATAAGTGAGGATATATGTTAATTTGTATATTTATTGTGGGAACATTTGCTGAAATATCCCAAAAGAGTATCTTGATTGAAAGTGCCAAATAACTCCAACAATACATGTGTCTGAGCACCTACTTTGATCTACAAGGTCACAAATACGACGCGATGCAGACACGGCCGGCATCATCGACCTGCACTCGAGCGGCCCGTCGATTCCTCGACAAAAGGATGATCCTTTACATAAGAAAAAGAAGAAGCACAGAGGGCTTAGAAGGAAAAGTAAAGCTGGAAAAAAAAAAAACAAAAAAACAAAAACCTGTCCCACAATCCTCATGCCAAGGAATCAAATTTGATCATCAGCACTACCACTACCAAAGAGAATTAGTCCTGTTCCTCTTGCTACTGCATCCCGTCTGAAAGTGAGGCACGGTGTAAGCATCCCGACTCCGTCGCTGCTGCTTCCTGCTCGGCAACTCCGTCCTCGTCTTCTTGCCGTGGCTCGATTCCCTCGCCGGAGACGCGCGTAGCCCGAGCGTTCTGCCGCCACGGTGGCAGCAGAATGCTGCCCCATATATATATATAGGCAAATGATCTCTAGTCTAGTGGTTAAGAGAGATATATACGGTCCAAGTGGTCGAAGTTCGCTTTCGAAAATCAATAAAGTTAAAGACGGTTAAAATTTTGATAGTCTACGATATAATAAAGATGGTTAAAATTTTGATAGACTATGCATATTCTGACAAAATTGTAACATTTCATATCAAAAAAATGTAACGTGTATAATAATTTATTGTTATTATTAGTATTTGGTGGAGTTGGTAGGGAAGGAGGGGTCATTAGGTGGAGGGTTATGATATGTTGGGCAGCTAAAAGAAAAGGAAATGGCTGCGGATTTGGAGCGGAGTGGATACGAAAAATGAGGATCAAACTTGGGGAAATTTCAAGAATTGTGTACTTCTTTGTATTGGAAGTGACTTGATTATCTTGTACAATGGGGGACAGCAACTAATTCGCAGCTTCAAACCTTTCATGCATTAAAAACGAGTTAATTTACTTATTTGCAACTAAATACCATTTAATTTTGGAATTAAATATTTTAAGATATTACGTAGTTAGCAAGTTGTTATCTCTCGTGAATGCACCGTTATTGTCCCAATGGCTGTAGTCCGTTGGAAACGGTGGAGCACCCGACGCAGTGGTGCGGGTTCGAGCCCCCTTGGAGGCATGCCTCCAAGCACCATTAAGAAGTGGACACCCTCAAAAAAAAGAAAAAAAAGAAAAAAGAAAAAAAAAAGAATGCACCGTCATAGTTATTGGCAAATGACATGTTTAAAAAAAATATTTGGCTTAATTTTAACTTGATAATTTCATCTATTCCAGTTTTTTTCAACTTGATATTCTATACTTTTATATTATACAACTATATTTCTATAATTAGACTACTTGATACCCTATTAGAGTCGACGAAAAATATAAAATAACAAAAATATCATCCACTTAATATCTCTACTATAATAATAATAATAATAATAATAATAATAATAATTTCTATTATATTATTAATAATATTATTAAATTTTATACATTTTTTATCCTTTTTTCCCTTCTTCTATCCAATCATTTGAAAAAGCACCCCTCCTTACTTTCCTTCCCATGGAAACTACCGCCACTATCCCTTCCTCCTCCGCTCGTATCGAGCTCCCATCACCGCCACCTCTTTCCTCCTCCCCACAACCTCAAGAACAACCACCATCATTCCTATCATTATCATTGCCTTTCTCCCTTTCCTCCCCATTCATTTTTCTTATTCCTAGAAAACCATCGTCTCCACTAGCTCCCAACTCCGTCGCCATCAACGCCTCCACTTTTTCTCTGTTCATTTTGTTCGAGCATGGCCCCCCCCCACCCCCCCCCCCCCCCCCCCCCCCCCCCAACCCCACCCCATTGAGCTGCCCACCCCTTTCTCTCATCCTCTTCTTTGTGTTTTATGTGAGTAATAAGATTAGGGTTAGGATTTTATATGTGAAGGAAAGATTGAGGTGAGATTAAGTAGGAGTGATGGAATAGAACAAATTAGGGTTAGGATTTGCTTAGATTTGGGAAATGTGGAGAGGAGAAAAAGAGAGGGGGACTCCATCTCACGACTGCTAGTAGAAGAAGAGGATATGGAATATTTGGTCCCAAAAAAATCTATTTTGTTTGGTGGGACGAAAAAGCTAAACCCTGAGTGAGAGAAGTATCGACTTGTAAATATTCAATAGTAGATAATATAGTAATTTGTATAATAGTAAAGTTTAGGGTATCAACTTGAAAGATTTAAATGGTTGAGGATATTAAGTTTGAAATTTAGCCAGATCATTTTATCCCCAAACAAATAAATTATTTATCATTTTTTAACAACAAATAAATAAAAAAGGAAAAAGGAAAAAATAAAATAAAATCCTAGACCTGCTTCTCGCTCTTTTGCAACTGTAGGTTTCGTTTCTGCCATCACAGCTCCACCCACTCTCTTATCAGGGTTGTGGAAACCCTCGTACCTACGGGAACTACAAGAATCCCAAAGAGGAAAGGTTATAACTGTGACACTAAAAGGGGCAAGTTGCTGCAACAATGAGTGTGTATACGTAGGTGAGGTGGGAATTCATGTCTTAGGATTTTTTTTTTTTTGAATTTGTCAAGGGACATTTATGTCTACTATACTAGAACACCACAAGGAGCCCCAATACATTACGTTTTAGTTATAAAAAGATAATAGTCCAAAATATTTAGTTTTAAAAAGATAATAGTTCATCATGTGACTCAGTTCATGAGCCAACCACGCTCTCCCACCTCATTGCTGTCGAATGTATTATTCCGTATCTCAAAGATATCCTGGTTTTGGCCACATCTTCCGTTGCTTAGCTGGACTATTCAGAATCACTGACTATTCCAATGCAGACTAGACATGTTGTCCCAATTCTCGTCGCTCCACTACTGATTTGTGCATTTCCTGGGGTCCAATTTCATCTCTTGGACTGCTAAGAAATAATCTACAATCCCCCGCTATAGTGCTGAAGCTGAATACTGCCCCCTTGTCCATGTTTATGCATAGATTACTTGGATATCACATCTCCTTGGTGAACATAACTTTTTTCACTCAAATCCATCATTATGTTCTGTGACAATCTCCATGGTCTTCAATCATGTCTTTCATGCTTGTACTAAATATATTGAGTTTGACTACCACTTCATCAGAAAAAAAATTTCTTTGGTTCTCATCGTGTATTATTTGTGCCATCTCCAGATCAATTTGCTGATATTTTTACCAAAGGACTTTACAAACACTGATTTACTACAAACACCAATTTACTATGCTGCGGTCCAAATTTGTCTCTCATGGACTGCCAAGTTTGCGAGAGTATGGAGTATTAAACCTGTGTTATTTCTTACCATTTTTATTCATTATTTTCCGCTATATTAGTTGTGCAGAATATGCCAAGATTTATTTTGCTTTAATTAGATTTGTTACAAGTGATTATACTCTCTATAATTCTTATCTATTGAAACATCCATTTGGAGAAGAATACACAAAAGTTTATCTAGTTTATGCCATAGCCAATAGCCTAAAACCTTTTTTTTCTTCTAGAGTACAAGAACGTGCTATTGAAATTCCCTATCCTCTCAATTTCGAACGATATGAATATTATGAAAGGACAGAAAGTCTCGAGATACCATTTTCTTCCATTTTTAGTATTGTTATTCTTCCATTAAATAAAATAAAATAAAATAAAATAAAATAGATTTCCTTTTTCTTGTTTATATTAAATAAGGATAAAAAGGTATATTGCCTTCACCAAAGCTAGGAAAATTCTGTTAACCTCTTAGGATTTATATATCTAACCACAGTTCCAATTGTCCTTTGTGCTGGTCCACATTTTTTGGAGTGAGTTGAGAAAGTGATTGTTGTTGCAATATATATATATATATATATATATATATATATATATATATATATATATATATATATATATATATATATGGTTTTTTCTAAGGGCACCACCCTTTTTACTTGGGGGCAGCCCTTACTTGGGGACAGCCCAAGAAGATGGAGATTTTGCTGGGGGGCACCCACATTTTGCTTGGGGGCAGTCCGACCCCCCAAACCCTTCATTCCTTCCCATAACTCATATTACACTATCTCTCCACCAAAAGAAAAAAAAAGAAAGAAAGTTCTCCCTCTCCCTCTCCCAAAATCCTACTTTCTTCTCCACCACCACTCCACTCCCAATTCTTCCACTAAAATTTCTTCAACAACATTTCTAGATTCGAAGAGATGACACGCAAGTCGAAGCAACCGGAATCTAGGTACGTTCTTCCCTAATTTCTTCAAGAATTTTCTACATTCTATTCAAAATCCTAGAATATTTTTAATTCTCTAAAAAGTTTTGATAAATTAGGTTTAGAATCTCTTTATGGTTCATGAAAGAAATTTTCGAACACGACAAACCCATATTTTTTCTTGAAACCCTAACCCTAGAAGACGACAAACGAGCATCTCGTTTTGGCCGTTCGGCTGCTACAGTCGGGTTTGAATACATTAGGACTGCTAGGCCTGTGACAGTCCTTATGTGAAAGAGGACTGCCAGGACTGTGGTAGTCCTGCTTTACATTAGGACTGCCACAGGCCTGACAGTCATAATGTAATGAGATATGGGGATAGAAATGGGAGGGGGGGTAGGGGGGAGGGTTGGTACTCTATGTTGCTCATATGGAAGGGGGGTGAGTAACTGCATGATGCTCATATGCGGGGGGTAACTACATGTCCTATTTCCGTTTCTATTATTTAATAACTGTACGTTGTCCTGCAGTCCTCCGGCCGCTAACAAAAGAATACGGCCCACCGCGTCAAAGCGGAAGGAATGTGAGAGACGTCCTCTCGAGCGTCCGATTATAATTTTCGTACCGGCGCCCCAAGCTCGGTTTCGGACGCCGCCACCGGCACATCAAGCTCGGTCGAAGCAACGAGCTCCTATTCCTATGCGTTCTTTCGATGACGACGACGACAACGTGCCAATTGGTCGACTCCTATCACGTCAAGGCGGTTATGCTCCATCTTAGGAGGCCGGTCCTTCTGAGCCGCTTGTCCGTCCGTCCGGTTGCTCAATGTTGATTTCTTTTGAGAACCACATTGCGTATGAAATATGGAAGAACCCGGTATGTACATGACGTTTATAAGCTACCAGTTTAGTATACTATATATATATGTATTTCATAATTGTTATGTTTTTTTGCTGTTCGATATATAGAGGACATCGTATCCTTAGGGCTGTGAGTCACGAGAAGAAAACCGTGTCCTGGCAGTTTGGAAGCTTATCGGAGGCCGTCCAGAGCAAAATCATACCGAGCGGCTTGCACAATTTGGCACAAAACGTCTATAGGACAATGGATAGTGCCCTCATATCCGCCTTTGTGGAGAGATGGCGCCCGAAGACCAACACATTTCATCTCCCAGTAGGGGAGATGACCATTACACTTGACGACGTCTACCAGATACTGGAGCTGCCAGTGACCGGGCGCGTCATGACCAAAGAACATTACACCAATGAGAAATCCGTAAAATGGTACGAGAAGATCGTCAAGTTTGTCTCAAGTCACCTTGGACTTCAGGCTACCAGTTTTACAACTCTGTCAGGCTTCAAGAAGTCATATGGAATTCCTCTGTCATTTCTGGTGAACCACTTCGTGGATATGGAGGTGGATGACGATGACGATGATATGGTCGACGCAGTGGCCCATGCGTACATGCTGTTCGTCCTAGAAACGGTCGGCATTCCGGACAAGTCCGGAACGTCGATACATGCTAGGTACATGCTCAATTTATCTGAAGTAGATGACTTCATTGATATATCCTGGAAAAGCGGTATCCTAGCCAATGTAATGCCTGTGGTTCGTATTACGTATTTCTGGAATACGTGTACGTATTTATTCTTGTATTGCATGATTTCCTTGCTTAATTTCCTCCCTGGGCTTGGTTTATTCTTGGTTTGGGTTGGCTTGGTTCGATTTGAGATTTCTCTTGGTTTATCATGAACCAAGGGGTGAACCCCCTACCTACCACCACCACTACCATTTATTAACCCTTCTCCTTTCTCTCTCTTCATTTATCATCTTCTCCACCATTACTTCCTTACCTACCAGAGAGAGGGAGAGAGAGGTCTAGGCAAGTGCAACTTGCTTCATAGAGGAACTCCAATTTTATTGCTTCATTCTCTTCCTTACAGCATTCTAACTTACTTTAGAACTTGGCATTTTCACTTTCCATGGCTAGATTCTTCTAGATCTAAGTTTACTTTATTTTCAGATTTCTTGGGTTTTGATCTACTTAATCCTATTATTTTTGAGTTTTGAGTGTTCTATGTTGTAGAGAATTTCGTTCTACCCCATTTTGACCTATGAAAGTTCGGATTTAGATTCCGGATGAAGGTTTCATGGAGCGCGGAAGCATGAATTCTTGGCATTCTTCTTCTCAGAAGCTTGGAGAAGAAGAACAGTGCTAGACTTGACCGCATGACACTTCATACGACAAGTGATTCCGAGCCGCATGAGCCTTTATTCGACAGTTCTGGCCGCATGGGCTTGACTTGGCCGCATGACACTTCATGCGGCAAGTGACTCAGCCGCATAGGACTGGATCCCTTTCCTGGCCGCATGGACTTCTCTCCTAATTGAGCCGCATATGCGTCCGTCATTCCCGAGCCGCATGAACCAGACTCACTCGCTGGCCGCATGAGTCATATTTCCGCCAGCCGCATGAGATCCTGAACCTTATAGCCGCATGAACTTCCCCCCCGTCAGCCGTATAAGCAATCACCTTGATCCAGCCACATGGGGCTCGACTTGGTTGAGCCGCATGGACCCATCCTCGCCAGCCGCATGAGTACCCTTTCCGCTGACCGCATGTGTCTTGCCTTTTGGCCGCATAAGTCCAATTCATCATAGCCGCATGAAACCTCCCTTTTTCGCTTGCCGCATGGGAGCTAGTCCCACTCCCAGCCGCATAGGTTCCTGCCCCTTCAGCCGCATGCGCACCCGTTCCCCGCTAGCCGCATGTGCCCCTATCCCGTGAGCCGCATGAGCTTTGGACCCTGAGCCGATTGAACCCGACTCCCCCCCAGCCGCATGAGGTCACTTCTTGGCCGCATATGACTTAGCCGCATGGCTCTTCTATAGTCCTGGATATTGATATTTTATTAGATATTTTACGTCCATTTTATATCCTTACGCCTTTTTATGAACTTGAAAATCATGGATTTATTTAATATGTTTAATGATACCTGAGCATGACACGATAGTGACCCGTAGTGGTGCACTCTTGACAAGTAAACCTGACATGACCTGATAGTGACCCGTCGTGGCGCACTCCTGACAAGAACACTTGACACGATAACCTGACATGATATATCTGATAAGCTGTTGCGACGGCTACCTGACATGACATGACCTGTATAATTAATCCTGGACACCGTAGGCGATTGTGCTTGTACAAATAATTCAGTCCTGTCTTGCATCATGTCTAGGAGGGGACTCCTGAGTACCACGGTTAGGAGTACCTATTGAAATGAACTAAGGACTAATAACTAGATTAATACACTAGTCATAAAGAGATCTCCCAGCTACAGGCAATCCCGTTACCTGGACACGCCTTGGGATCTGTAGCCTGCCGTCGAGTAGGGCACATTTCCAGCACACTGTCATGTGTTGCACCCTTCAAGCTACCTAAGGGTACATTCGTTTCCTGAACGATGTACCCACCTGAATTCAACTCTAATTCTTTTAACCCGGGTAACCTGGATGGTCTGCAGGGCTTGTGGCTGTGGAAGATTCTTACTGCATCTTGCTAGTAACTAGGCCTGTGATAACCCCAGTTAGTTAAAGTATCAAGCCGTAATTCTTGCTTGGCCGTGAAGTGATTGGATGGAGTCTAACCTGTCTAGTCTTGTCCTGATCCTGTTCTAGATTATTGAATGACCAGAATACTTGTATTTATTTTACCGATAAATGGTGAGAATTCCAAGTTCTGTTCAGACGAAAGGTTACAACTCCGGTCATTGTTTGGTTTACGGGTAGTAACCTAGTTATCTGAATGGTTTCATGGTTATCTCGTCGTATATCATCCTGATGTATTTTCTTTATTTCCAGTTCTTACTTTTATTTGTATCTTGTGCTGATTGCAGGTTTTAGTTCCTAAGTGAAGCTTCCTTTGTGGCACTTGCTCTTTCTGGGGTCTGACCCAGCTAGTTTTGTGTGGCCAGATTTTGGAGCAGCTCCGGAGGATATACCGACCTTCCAGCCAGATGGTGGCCACTAGACGGAACCCTGGCAACGAGTGGGTTATTTTTGGCTCTCCCACTCTATTGTAAAAATATTCTTTTGAGGCGTTTAGCCGACGAGCACCTGTTTAGCTCGATTGTATTTACTTACTGCCTGCCTACGGACTGTAACATGATTAACAAATCCTAGGGTTGATCATGTATGACTAAACTCTTGCTAGTCCTAACATTTTGTAACGACTAGCTTCATGATCAGCTGAATATGTAATATTTGGGACGCCTTATTATTGTATATTTAGTGATCATACATCTTGTGACTTTTATTTACTTGCTTGTGATTGAGACACTAGGCTTGTTCATGACCTTAAGAGACTGTTGGCTTGTAGATAAACCCTCATGCATCTAGACAGCCGTGACCGTATAGCGAGATGGATTCCATTTCATATATGTAGCTGGCTATGTCTGCCCCCGCTCTCCAGTATTCTGGTTCTGGGGCGTGACAGCCAATCTTTACCGCGAGCTCGACATCGCATCCCGTGTCGGGACTAAGACAATGGCCTGCTGTCAGACTCTGCTACATGTAAGAAAACTTCTAACACTTTAATCTCGTATACTTTATTTTGTTGTTTATTTTTTGACTATTTATTTATAAATTGAATAGGCATGGATATATGAGCACTTTCCGATGCTTAGACGGGGTGACCTGAACCCAGAGTATATTGAAAACCTTCCTAGAGTGTCTCGATAGAGGCCATCCCAGCTGGAAACCAAAAATTGGCAAACACTGGCTTCCATTCGTGAAGTACTAGACAATTTGGTGCCAGAAGAGGTACTAAATTTTGACTTACTTTTTTATGTTGATTTTGTTTTGTTGTTAACTATTTTCCTACAGATTTTTTTAGAATCCATACTGGGATTTACGCGAGCAGAATCGTGAGGTCCAACCAGTTTTTTATTTCATGGCATGATCACATGCTATGAGATCACAAAGCCGTACATGCCCGGTAGAGTACTTCGTCAGTTTAGCTTTGTGCAAACTGTACTAAAGCGCACACTACGAATGTTGGAGCCTCCGCACGGAACCTAACCTTTAAATTATAAACCGGCGGATTTCGACTGGGTGACCGACTTTTACTCCGAGTGGCAACGACATGTACTTCGGGAATCTGAAAGAAGACCGGTCACCCTGATGGCTGACTGTAGCGAGGACTACATGCTGTACTTCCTGGGGGTCGAACATCCTAAGTTGTCGAACCCTACAAACCTGGGTCCCGTGGCCTTTGGAGCAATTGGAGCTCTTCCTTCCAAAAACGTCTTATATACTGGGTTGGTGAGGATGGTGAGTTCCGTATTTGTAATTAGACTGAGATTTCCATGTTTGTAGACTTAATTCACTTATATTTTCATTTACAGTCTCAAAAGGCGAATGAATTGGCCAAGACACTCCGGAGAGGTTGCCAAAGTGACACTAGTGTCGCGGTCGCCAACGAGCTTGATCGTATCGACGACATGGTCGAGTTCCCCTTCATGAATAATATGGAGTCTCATTCAAAGGCCCGACATGATATGTAGTTGGATGTTCAGGCATAAGTTGGATGTAATCTGGATGTTTTTGTAAGGATATTTTTGTTGTTTGAAACTTGAAGGATATATTTGTTGTTTGAAAACTTAAGTTGTTGGGCAGACTTTTGAAGGATATGTAGTTGTTATTTATGTTTTTTTTGAAGTTGGATATTTTGAAGGATATGTAGTTGTCTGATATGTAGTTGTGATTTATGTACTTATTGGATATGTAGTTGTCTGATATGTAGTTGTTATTTATGTTTGGAAACTTAAGTTGTTGGCCAAGCTTGAGGAGTGTTTGTAAAGTGTCTGTGATGAGAGTTTCAAACTGAAACTCTCTGTCATAGAGAGTTTCAATTAGGACTGCCAGCACCCTGGCAGTCCTACATAAGTGTAGGACTGCCAGGGTGCTGGCAGTCCTAATTGAAACTCTCTGCGACTGCAAGTTTCAATTAGGACTACCAGCACCCTGGCAGTCCTACTTAAGTGTAGGACTGCCAGGGTCATGGCAGTCCGATTTATAACTCTCTGTGATGAGAGTTTCAAACTGAAACTCTCTATCACATTGAGTTTCAAATAGGACTGCCACCCCTGGCAGTCCTACACTTAAGTAGGACTGCCAGGGTGCTGACAGTCCTATTTGAAACTCCCTGTTACAGCAAGTTTCAATTAGGACTGCCAGGGGGCGGCAGTCCTACATAAGTGTAGGACTGCCGGGGGGTAGTAGTCCTAATTGAAACTCAGCCACAACAAGTTTTAAATAGGACTGCCAGCACCCTGGCAGTCCTACTTAAGAGTAGGACTGCCAGGGTCCTGGTAGTCCTATTTATAAGTCTCTGTGATGAAAGTTTCAAACTGAAACTCTCTGTCACAGAGTTTCAAATAGGACTGCCAGGGTGCTGGCAGTCCTATTTGAAACTCCTTATGACAACAAGTTTCAAGTAGGACTGCCAGCACCCTGGCAGTCCTACTTTAGTGTAGGACTGCCAGGGGGGTAGCAGTCCTGATACTTAGTCTGATACTTTAACAAATTGGTATATTTTTCCACACATACTTGCACACAGGTAAACACATATAACACAGATAGCAAACAGGTAAACACATATAACACAGATAGCACATAGGTAAACACATATAACATAATGAACTTCATATTTTACTGTATACAAAAGTCATACTCCATATAGGTAAGTCCAATATGCAAAATTTACTGTATACAAAATTTACTCCATATAGATTAGTGGACTTCATATTTCACTGTATACAAAAGTGGTCCTCCATATACAAAATGTCAAACTGTAAATATATCCATACTCAGTCGATTTCGACGTCGTAGTGGTCAGCAGGTAAGTCTCTTGGCTCCTCAAACTTAAACAACTTCTTACAATGGTTGATCTGATCAACGAAAGGTGTGGTCCGAGTGATGGCTTCGACCGGTGCTCTTTCGTACCAAACTGTTGAAGGTGGAGGAATCGGAGAATGAGCGATCATCTTTAGTATAACGAAGTGATCTCCAATTAGACCTATAGGACATAAGTTAGAATGTCCGTGGTCCGTCGGAGGAGCGCACATCGGAAAGAATGTATTGCTAATACCCGGCGAGATAAGTACAACAGGTATCATGTACCTATTAGCAAATAAATAGCCGGCAGACGGGACTGACATGTAGTGATTTTTCCCGATAACACTGTCGGTACAAGGGATAATTAACAACAAACTTGCAACTATTTTTTTGCTTAGGATGCGGGAGTAGAATGGAAGACGAGTCTCTAACTCCTCGTACAGCTCCTGCCTCACCTGTCTCCATTAGTCTTTGTCATCATAACCAAGATGTCTTGCGAGCACATGAAATCCGCAATGGCCATCACTCGGGACATCGACAATAGACCAAATGTAACTGCGAAGCTCAGGTTGAAATTTGTCAATATATAAACTCGGTATTTGGCTTACAACGGTATCTTCTCTTAGGAGGTCCATTTTCTCCATTTTTCGGCGAACGATAAGCTTGCCCTTCTGTGCAGGCGGAGGTTGCTGTAAGCTTCGTTCAACATGCTCAAAGGACGATGGATCTCTCTTAGTCGACTCCAGCATTCTCTTCTGTGAACTAGTCAATCTTGTTTGAGGCCTGCTTTTAGGATTGGAAATAACGGACGGCTCATGCATTCTAGTAGTCACCGAACATGTAATTTCTTAGATTTTAAGCTCAATGGACATCCGTTCCGCTCCTACTGAGGCATACCACCTTGCGTGGAGAAGTTTCACTTATGGCAAAGAGAAGAAATCAGCGTCCGTCTTCACCAGGGGCATCTTAGACAACTGCCTCCAACATTAATTGACAGCATCTACTGGAATAGGAATGGATTTACGGCGATATTCATTAATCTGATGTGCACAAGGGAGGCCCAGTATATGTCGATATACACACCCGTAAACCTCGGGATCAAACCCGACAAACTTTGACCTTTCAATCTCATCAAATATTAATGCCAATGCCTTGTGAGATACCACGCGCATTAAAGCATCTAAGAGTACTTCATTTCTATGCTTATGCTTGACTATATTCAAGCTCATCTCAAATGATGCCTTAATTTCATTCACCGTCCGGTCTACTGATAGATGTATAGCTTGCCAAACAGAGACAAAGTTGCCGAGAGATGATTTTAGGTGTCTCTTCAATAAAAAGTGTGCTCCTTCGATATGGTTGGTAGTTGTCGTGCCGTAATGCTTCACCACATTCGACCATGCTAAGACGAATTGTTCTTTGTGCGGTTCAAGCCATGTATCTTTGATGTAAGCAATGCATGCCGGCTCCCTCGCCTCCCACTTTTGCTTGAACAAGTACCATGCGGCGTCGTAAGTGACAATCATATAGTCTTGCCACACACAATTCCAATCATTATAGAATTCGTCAAAAATTTGTATGTCAATTTTACCATCCTCCTTCCGAAAATTCAACTTACATTGGGCTTGAATATTATGATTGACATGCCAAGTGAATAGCAATGTATCCGCTTGAGCAAAAACAATGCGAATAGCATTAATTAGGTCATACTCTCTGTCGGTAACAAAAACTGACGGCTCTGTATGACCGGTGTAAAGTGTTTTCAGTTTCTCCAACGCCCATGTGTAGTCTTCAAGTTTCTCACTCTTCATGAAGCAAAATGCCACTGGAAATGTTTTCCAAGTAGAGGTGAACCCGACAACATAAAAAGAGGCATCTTGAACTTATTGGTCTTGTACGTGCAATCAAGGACTAATATGTCGGCAAAAGACCTAGCCAAACTTGTGCAATCGGGATGAGACCAAAAGATTGAAATTACTTTATTACTCTGGGGATGTCTTCTATGGAACTCAACATAATGATTATCGACAAGCAACTTGAGCACTTCTTTCATCGCCATTCTTGATTTCGTTCGGACAGCGTTCGAAGAAGATAGGGCGTTGTATATTGACTTCATTGTTGACTTGTTCTTCTTATCTTCATGTTGTATGACGGAATATATTTGTTTCGGTGCAACTCCGGAGGTGGATAAGTCTTCGACTATCTTCTTCTTCGTATTGTTCAATCGTCCGATATACGATGACCCAATAGTGTCTTGGCAATCTCATGGTTGTGGATTCCATTCTTTATTTCAACTGTCTATTTCCCTTCTTCTTTATTTCTACTATGTTTCGTGAATGGACAACCACATTTTCTCATTCCAATATTTTTTTTGGAACTTTACTTTGGATAACTGTGTCTTTTTTGTGCGTTCTGAACACACCACCTCTTTCACAACCAACCACCACAGTTTGTCATCTTGGGCGATTTTGGGCCGATCTGGATATCACTAGAACTATATTATTTTTTCGTCCAACTTCTCGACATCAATGTACCGCACCGTCGCTTGATTCAAACCAAAGATCGGTGCAGAATAAATGGCCTACATTGACTACGATTGGAGCAGGTACCGCAAAATCAAAAGATCTCAAGTCCTACAATAGAACTTAAAAGTTAATATAATTAACCAACATTATAAAGCAAATAGATTAATATATTCTCATAGATTAGGACTGCCAGAGAGGTGGCAGTCCTTCACTACAGTAGGACGTTAGGGGACTGGCAGTCCTACATATGTGAAGGACTGCCACCTCTCTGGCAGTCCTAATCTATGATCGGGACTGCCAGAGAGGTGACAGTCCTCTATGTCACAACCTAATTTTTCACCCGATAAAAGGTTAAAATTTAGTTACCAAGAGGGCTTCCGATGCATCAAAGTGTTCTTCGGACGTAGCAGGAAGAGAGTATACAACATTTGATGATCCCGGTTGTTCCATGTTCAATTTTTTTCTACATTAAACACATAATTCAACTTTTATATGTGAGATTCATGTTTAAAACATTAAACAAATATTAATTCAATGACTTACCAATAAATGGGAGAAGTCTTTGACACTATTACTAGATAATTCACCAATAATCTTTCCAAAATTTAGGTTGGGGAAATTTTTTGGCTAGGTTTGTTCTAACCTAAAATGGAGAGGAAGAGGAGAAAAGAGTTGAGGGAGAGAAGAAAAGAGTAGAGGAAGGAAAGAGAAAAATAAAAGAAAAGTTGGGTTTTATACCAAAGCTTGGGCTGCCCCCAAGTAAAAAGGGTGGTGCCCTTAGAAAAAACCTATATATATATATATATATATATATATATATATATATATATAAAGAGAGAGAGAGAGAGAGAGAGGAAAATGACCTCTAGCCTAATGGTTAAGAGTTATGCATGCGGCCCAAGTGGTCAGGAGTTCGAGCCCCAGTGGAGGCGAGTTCGCCATAATTACCCATTGCTTCAATATATATATATATATATATATATATATATATATATATATATATATATATATAGAGAGAGAGAGAGAGAGAGAGAGAGAGAGAGAGAGAGAGAGAAAGACTATTCAGAAGGTAGAGAATTTGTGCACCAACTTTGTATGGCGTGGATGACTATACACTATATATATATAGTGTTATAAATAAGTGTTATAAATAAGTTATATATATATATATATATATAAAATATATATATATATATATATATATATATATATATAACTTATTTATAACACTTTGCAAAATAAGTGTTCTCATCTGTCTTGGCACTCGTGGTAGATTGGTGGGTTATCTCAGGTGGGTTGGACTAAGTTTTCATTGCGGTCACATTTTAGACTCGGTATCAGAGTGCAGTATCGATGTTTCGATCCCATCATCTGGTATAAGAGCGAGGTTCATTCGTTCTGGTCTACTACCAACAATAATTGGTGTCATAGCTCTCAGATTCTCGAGAGGAAAGGTATAACTGTCACGCCCTGATTCCGTAGAATCGATAGTCATCCCCCGGGCGTGATGCCGTGCGAACCTAAGTTACGATCGCACAAGACATAGTCATAAGGTTATCCGAAACACAACATCAAGTTAGAGTACGCAGAGAAATTGATTGACACATTTGAAATAGAAGTAGACTTTTTATTGATAATAAAACTTCATTTACATGACTCCTTTACAATCAGTGCCGCGCGGGCTTACAACATGACTCAACTTACAAAACGAATGCTGATGAGATAATCGTTCCATACATTACATCCCTTTTTAGAAGCAAAACATAACACTTTCCACCTGCTATTGAGGGAAGTCGAGCCGTCATCTTTTCTTTCTTTTGGACTGAGTGTAGGGTCTTCAAAAGGATTTCCAGAAACAAGCCTTCAACTCACGAACGAGGCTTCAAAAGTATTCACGTCGCCTTGAGCTTTTAAATGGCACGCCCATCGTGGTTTGGGGTACCTGCGTGGAGAGCGAGGATCAGTACATTATACTTTGTACTGGTGTGTGGCTATTTAAGTTCCAAGCTCTCATTTGGTTGAAGAGTTTTTATGACGTAGTTTATGAATATTTCTAACCATCCTAATAAATTTCAAACAAGCATATGATAAGCATAATGTAATTATTACTTTAGAACTTACCCACGACAGAGTATGCCGTGCATCGTGAGACTTACCATGTTCTTCCATGTCAATTGTTATCATTATCGTATTTTGTACAAATTTGCAACATTGGTCACTGACACCACAAGCCATCCTGGACTTATAGCTTTGTTAGCCGGGGCCCTTGCAGCGCAAGTAGCGAGCCTCGCTGCAAGTCCTCGCTTAACCCGTGCTATCATCCAGCACAGCTATACCGTGTTTCCTCCTAGACCGAGTCGGTCCCGTGGCCCCGGGTTGTCGCTCGAGGAAACTCTCTCCTTGTCGACAAGTTGTCGAATGACCGAGTTAGACTTATTTAGTTTACTCAGGTAGAATCTACACTTTATTTGAGTCATTCTTTTGTTAATACATTTCTACAGTTTACAGAGTGCCCGTGCCTTTGCATTTATCATTTTTTTCGTAACACTATTATTGATTGAACTAAGAAGAGGTCGAGAAGAGAAGGGTCAGCCACTCACCTTGAGTTTTGCTTGAGACGAGAGACTTGTTGGCCGCGCTAGACGTCGCCTACGCGATTACCTAAAATTACACAAGCAACCGATTAAAATACTATATTATTCAAGAAGTTCGATAGGAAATGCGAGTTCAAAATGCAAGCCATAAAAACTATCAAAAACATTCACGAAAATGCATTCAGAAAACCAAGGCCAAAACCAATGCAAGCGACGTGAAAAACAGAGCAACAGGAGGTCTCTTCCGACTCAGCCGCAGAGTCAATCCTTGAGGTGCAACCCGCTGAATATGGGACTTGGTTCTAAAGAAGCCATTCCATAACGGGGAATGGATCTTAATTCAACCGTTCCCGTTCGACCGATTCGATCGATCCCAACCTATCGGTCTCGACCGAATCGATGGCGACAGTGTTCCTTTCTCGCACACCCCGTAGACGGAGAACGGGGAACGATGTAGGGACGTGGCACTACACCATAACCAACTAAGAAAAATTTTTGTCCTTAAAACTTAAGAATAGAACCTACCTCTACGAGAACAATAAAGGAAATTTTTTTTTCATTTCTGACTCAAGCTCCCACGTCGACTCCTCGACCGAATGATTTTCCCAGAGGACACGGACGAGAGGAATAGCACGATTGTGGAGAAGTTTATCTTTGCGCTCCAAGATTTGCACAGGCTCTTCGATATATGATAAGTCTGCATTCAGATCCAGCTGACCCAAATCTACTACATGGCTTGAATCGTACACGTACTTCCGCAACTGTGAGACGTGAAAGACGTTGTGTACATCTGACAACGCAGGCGGCAAAGCAATTTGGTAAACTACTGGGGCGACTCGTTTCTATATCTTGAATGAACCAACAAATCTTGGGCTCAACTTTCCTTTCGTACCGAATCTGGTAACTCCATGCATAGACATTTCTTTCAGGAATACATGGTCGCCTTTCGAGAACTCGAGGGGGCGTCGGTGCGTGTTGTCATAACTCTTTTGTCGACTTTGTGCTATTCTCAATCTCTCCCGTATCAACTTGACCTTCTGCACAGTCTGCTCCACCAGTTCCGGACCAAGTATCTGCCGTTCCCCGACTTCATCCCAACAAATGGGCGATCTGCACTTTCGGTCGTACAAAGCTTCATACGACACCATTTGGATGCTGGACTGATAGCTGTTGTTGTATGCAAACTCGACCAACGGCAGATGAATGTCCCAGCTTGATTTCAAGTCAATCGCACAGAGTCGTAACATATCCTCGAGAATCTGGTTCACCCGCTCTGTTTGGCTGTCAGTCTGAGGATGATAAGCTGAGGTAAACTTCAACTTGCTCTCCAATACAGAATGAAGACTACCCCAGAAGCGTGCTACGAACCGTCCATCCTGATCCGAGACGATAGATACTATGACCCCGTGTAGTCGAACTATTTTATCAAGGTATATCTGAGCAAGGCGGTCGACGCTCCAAGTAACTTTAATGGCTATGAAGTGCGCTAACTTGGTTAGTCGATCGACGATGATCCAGACGGCGTCGTTTCCCTGCGATGTCCTCGGCAAGCCAATAACAAAGTCCATAGTGACATGATCCCACTTCCACTCTAGAATGGCAAGGTTCTGCATCTCCCCGCCCGGTCGTTGGTGCTCGACTTTAACTTGCTGACATGCCATACACTTTGACACAAAGAGCGCTACGTCCCTCTTCATGCCGTGCCACCAAAAGACAATACGGAGGTCCTTATACATCTTGGTGCTACTAGGATGCAAGGAATATTTTGTATAATGTGCCTCCGACATTATCTCCTTTCTAAGTTCTGCGTCATCCGGAACGCATAGCCGTCCCTTCACTCGCAACACTCCTGACTCGTCCTCTGCAAAGTCGGACGCTTTTCCTGTCGATATCAGCTTTCGTATCTTCTCTAGGTTTGGGTCATCCTTTTGAGAAGACTTGATTTTCTCCAATAGGCTCGTTCCAGCCGCAGTTGTGCCAGTTTCACGTCATTAAAATAAACTCGGAGTTCAATGCCCATTCCTTCCAAGTCACGCAGCAGTCGACTGCTGATACATAACGAAGCTAAGTACTTTCGGCTCAGCGCATCTGCTATAACATTTTTTTTGTCTGGCGTATAGTCGATTGATAAGTCATAGTCTTTGATCAGTTCAAGCCATCGCCTCTGCCGCAAATTCAGTTCTTTCTGGGTGAAGGGATACTTGAGGCTTTTGTGGTCCGTATAAATCCTGTACGCCATGCCATAAAGATAGTGACGCCACAGCTTCAACGCGAACACAATTGCCACTAGTTCTAGGTCATGCGTGGGGTAGTTCTTCTCGTACGGTTTCAAATGCCGGAAAGCAAAAGATATCACCTTATCCTGCTGCATAAGCACACACCCCAAGTCCTAGCCAGAAGCATCGCTGAAGATTTAAAATACCTCAGTCCCTTCAGGAAGAGCAAGTATCGGGGCCGAAACGAGCCGTTGTTTGAGCTCTTGGAAGGAAGCTTCACAGTCGCATGACCACTCGAATGCCACTTCTTTTTGGGTGAGGCGAGTCAACGACGATGCAATCTTTGCGAAGTCCTTCACGAAGCATCGGTAGTATCCCGCCAAGCCTAGGAAGCTTCAAATTTTGCTAACTGATGCGGACCGTTTCCAATTAGCAACTGTCTCAACTTTCTTCGGATCGACTGAGATGCCCGCGGCGGAGATGATGTGCTCGAGAAATGAGACGCTGTTCAGCCAAAATTTGCACTTGCTCCTCTTCGCATACAACTGATTCTCTCGAATGGTTTGGAGTACTGTCCGCAGGTGTTCTGTATGTTGCGCTCGATCCTTCGAGTAGACGAGGATGTCATCGATGAAGACTACTACGAATTTGTCAACGAACGGACGGAACACCTGATTTATTAGATCCATGAAGACGGTAGGGGCATTTGTGAGACCGAACAGTATTACCAAGAACTCATAGTAGCCGTAGCGAGTGCGGAAGGCAGACTTCGGCACGTCATCTGGCTTGACTTTGAGTTGGTGATAACCTGATCACAGATCAATCTTTGAAAACATCGTTGCACCTTGGAGCTAATCAAACAAGTCGTCGATGCGGGGCAGGGGTATTTATTCCGGACGGTGGCCTTATTCAATTCTCGATAGTCGATGCAGAGCCGTATCGATCCATCCTTCTTTTTTACAAATAGTACGGGCGTACCCCACGTTGAGACACTCGGACGGATAAATCCTTTGTCAAGTAATTCCTGTAGTTGTGCCTTCAGTTCTTTCAATTCTGTAGGGGCCATTCTGTATGGAGCTTTCGAGATCGACCGGGTGTCAGGGAATGTGTCGATAGTGAACTCTATTTCTCGATCGGGCGGTATGCCGGGTAGCTTGTCCGGGAACACGTCTGAGAATTCTGCCACAACGTCGGTCTGATCCACGTTTGCACCATTCTGTCTCATGTCACGAACGGACGCCAAGTAGCCTTCGTATCCGGAATGGAGCAGCTTTCGAGCAGAAATTATCGAGATCACCATGCAGGTCGGCGATGATTCACCACACAATAGCAGAATTCGGGCACTCCAGGTATGTAGAAGGTGACCTTCTTTCCTGTGCGGTCGATGGTAGCATTGCAAGGACCGAGCCAATCCATATCCAGTATAATAAAGTCCTTCATATAAAGAACTATCGCATCAAGACCGATCTTTTGACCCCCAATACATATGATTCCTCCCTCGCAAGCTAAATTTGTGAGTAGTGGCACGATCGAAGGCATACTTACGCTAAGATCGAGGTCTAACAATATTATAGGAAATTTGTGCTCGACGATGAAGTTCGCCGATATGAAACTGTGCGAAGCGCCTGAATCAAATAACACACGAGCAGGTACATTATTGAAATTCAATATACCTATCACAACAGTGTCAGAAGCGAACGCCTCGTCTCGAGTTAGGGCGAAGACGCACCCTTGAGCATTAGGACGCCGGTCTTAGTTGTTGGGTTGAGTGGGCTGAGGAGGTCGGGGCATCTGTCCTCGATTCTCTTGACGGTTTTGTTGTGGTGGTGCATTATGATTTTGTCTTCGAGCCATGCAATCTCGAAATTGGTGCCCCTTTTTTTTGCAAAAAAACATCCCCCATCTAAGACAATACAGTTCTTATCAGTATGTCCGACGTGGTTGCACTTAGTGCAGCGAGGAAATGAGTTCTGTCCTCTATAGCCGCCGTTGTTTGGATGCTTTGATGCATGATTGTTGCCTCCTGTATGGCTAGGACGTTTGTGATTGGAGTGGTGCACAAAGTCGAAAGCAATGGAAGGGTACTGGCTCTCAAGGCGGAGAGCATGGTTCAGAGCCTCGTACACGGTTTTGTATTTCGAAACCGTCACATGAGCAGCAATAGAGGGCCGCAGACCCACTTCGAAACGTCGCACACGACACTCCTCTATGTGGAGAAACGTACCAGCAAACTTGGACAATCTGTTGAACTCTATGGCATACCGTTGCACTGTCAGATTCCCTTGCTTCAACTACATGAACTTATTTTCCTTCGCTTGACGAATGGCTGACGGAAGGTACTCGACTTCAAAAGCTTTACGAAATGTGGCCCAAGAGATCGGCGCTGTGTTATTGTCGCGTCGGATTGCTCGTTTGTGCATGGCCCACCAGTCGTGCGCGTTCAACCGTAGTTGAAGTTGTGTGCAGGCGACTTGCTTTGATTCTTCAATGCCGAGGAGCTCGAAGTGATCTTCTAGCTCTTCCAACCAGTCGATGGCAATAGAAGGGCTTTCAGTACCGCTAAAGGAAGTGCAACACGCTTTCTTGAATTCTGACACTTCAAAGTTGTATCCTTTCGGTGCCGCAGGTTGACGCTCGGGCTCCTCCGGTTCGACTTTGATGGGTTGGACCGTCGACGCGGGTGACAGTAGGCACAGTCACAGATTTTTCGTTGGCCACAATTGTCTGGACGATCTGCTGCAGAGTATCTAACTGTTTTTGTTGCAGTTTAGTTTATGCGTCGAAGCAAGCTTCGAATTGGGCCTGTCGCGCCTCCGTCTGTTGATGTCGGTTCTCGGACTGTTTCTGCTGTACCTCCATCATGCGCAACATCCTTTCAATGGTATTGTTAGAAGCTCTGGCCCGTGAACTGCTCGAGTTGCTAGAAGCGCTCTGTTCTTGCTCGGTCGCGGGTTTTGGCACTTCTGCAATACGAAGGCAAACACATCAGTCTCAAATTATTTTGGACCCATTGTATAGAATAACTTATCTCATCGATGCGAGGTCAAAGGTTTAAAACTCTATACATGAGGCCAAAGGATGTAAAGCCGTGCTCTGATACCATTATGTCATGCCTCGATTCTGTAGAATCGATAGTCGTCCCCCGGGCGTGATGCCGTACGAACCTAAGTTGTGATCGCACAAGACATAGTCATAAGGTTATCCGAAACACAATATCAAGTTAGAGTACGCAGAGAAATTGATTGACACATTTGAAATAGAAGTAGACTTTTTATTGATAATAAAACTTCATTTACATGACTCCTTTACAATCAGTGCCGTGCGGGCTTACAACATGACTCAACTTACAAAACGAACGCTGATGAGATAGTCGTTCCATACATTATATCTCTTTTTACAAGCAAAACATAACACTTTCCACCTACTATTGAGGGAAGTCGAGTCGTCATCTTTTTTTTCTTTTGGACTGAGTGCAGGGTCTTCAAAAGGATTTTCAGAAACAAGCCTTCAACTCACGAACGAGGCTTCAAAAGTATTTACGCCGCCTAGAGCTTTTAAGTGGCACGTCCTTCATGGTTCGGGATACCTGCGTGGAGAGCGAGGATCAGTACATTACACTTTGTACTGGTATGTGGCTATTTAAGTTCCAAGCTCTCATTTGGTTGAAGAGTTTATACGACTTAGTTTATGAATGTTTCTAACCATCCTAATTGTCACGACCCGCTACCCAAATTGTTGGGCCAGGCCGAGTCATGTCCAGCCTACGTTGAGTTAAAACGTAGTAAGCTGTTCTAAAGACAACAGGATAAGACTAAATGTGCTAACAGTTCTATAAGTGAAGAAGAATCATAAATGCTCCAAACACAAAAGTTGTCGTATATAGTAAAATATCCAAGTACAAGTAAACTGAAATGTAAAACTGGATACATGTCTAGTTACAAAATGATGTAGTCTAATACATGTCTACTCTCAAAAGTCTAAGTAAACAAAAGACAACTAGGCGAGGTTCCCTGCAGGAACATCCTCGTAAAGCAGAGCCGGGTCCTCGGCAGTAACTCCATAGTATGAGTCGCAGAGTAACTCCTCCTCAGTAAGGACACCTACAACGTTATCCTGTCAGGACGGGAGCAAGTACTAAATCTAGCAAACTAGCATATGAAACATGGAAATGAACATGAGAATGAACATGAGAAGAATAACTGGAAAGCATGGCATCACATAGTCTATCATGGCAAGGACACATATGTCATAGAGACAGATGTATATGTAATATTTAAAACTGTAGCAGGTACGTGATCGGTCAATAGATGTACAATGTGCTGTGGCACATAATGAAATGTACATACGTACAAGTAGACAAGCATAGGTGTACATCCGTACAGAAAATGCGGGATATTTACCTGCGGCAAGGTATGCATATAAAATGCGACCAAGCTCGCTACTATAGGGGGGGTCGTGATCACGTACACTACTATCAGTTTCCCCATAACCCATTTTCTAATCATACGAGAGATACATCAAGACTGTTCTAAGTATGGTAGTAACTGAAAGTACAACATGTAAAGATCTAACTTGCTACCCCAAGGATCAGCATTTAACATGGTGGGGTTTGCAGTTCATTTATGTGACAATATGTAAAGTTCGTAGAAAGTACTTGCCTCTAGCAAAGCAAAACAAAACAAGCCGCGATAACAATGCTATGGATGTCCAGTAACTCGTCGCTGTAGAAGTAAAATATAATAACTTAGTTTTACACTAAGCTAAAACACTAGGACACTAATTGGTGAAACACGACCTGTGACTGGGCACCTAGCCAAAATGATGACTTGGCATAGGGGACCAATGTGGGATGACACACTACTTTAACTAACTTTCCAGGATCTTTACACTAGTGAGGGATAGGGTTCAACACGACTAAAACTCCAAATAACACAAAAAGCTACAAGTCGTAATTAATCAGTAAATAAATCAAAAGATCATTGTGTTCTAACAATTTTAGAGATAGGCAAAAAGCCTAGTTTTCCTTAAAGTAAAGTACCAAGGTGATCCTTGTTAATCATAGAAATTTATTATAATTTTCTGGAATTTATTAACTAGTACAAATATTTTATAAAAATCAGTTTTCCTAAGTATACAGAAAATGAGTTTTTGGTTTCATGTGCCAAACTAGTGGCAAAACAGTAAATTAAATACTACAAAAATTATACTAAATTAGCCAACTTAACATAGTATCTAAAAACTATTTTTCCATAATTTTAGCAATACTTTAAGTATTTTTAGAAAATCAAAAACAGCATTGCACACAATAATTAATTATCTGCGTAATTTGTCCATGTATATAATTTGAACCAAAGTTCAAATACAGGACCCAAGGCCATGAATCAAGTCCAATATGACTTGTACAGGTCTTGAATGTGTGAAAACACATTTGAGCCCAAATACCCATGCTAGGCTTGGACACCAAATGGTTGCAGTAAATTAAACACAATGAAAATACAATTTGGTAATAGTCAAAATAAATATTATTATTTTAATAAGGTAAAGTTTTACATAGTAACTATAAAAGTATGAACATTATTTTTATATAAATAATTTACACTAAGCTAAGTAAAATACACATAGGAAATAATATATATATATATATATATATATATATATATAAAAAAAATATATATATATATATATATATATATATATATATATATATATATATATATATATAAATATAGGGATATTTATATATATAGGAAAATGCTCAACTATATTATATATATATATATATATATATATATATATATATATACAAATATATGTATATATACATACATATAAGAAAATACTCAACTATATTATATATATATATATATATATATATATATATATATATATATATATATATATATATATATATATATATATATATATACAAAATAATGTATACATATACATATAATAGTATATATATATATTAATATATACATAATATTTTTTTTTTTTATATATACATAAGGAAATATATATACATAATATATATGTATACATATATATATATATATATATATATATATATATATATATATATATATATATTTTTTTTTTTTGTATACATATATATATATATATATATATATATATATATATATATATATATATATATATATATATATATATATATATATATATATATATATATATATATATATATATATATAACAGCAAATATATATACCTAAATATAGTATATATATTAATACATATATATATATATATATATACAATTATGTGTATATACATATATATAAATAGATATATATATAATAGAAAAAGAAAAAGGAAAAAGGAAAAGAAAAAGAAAAAGAAAAGACAGCAGGGGGGGTCGGGTTTGAGTTGGGTCGGGCTGGCCAGGGGGTCAGCCCGTGGCTTTGTTAAGGGTTAGGGTTTTAATTCATTTATTTAGGTTAGAATTAATTAATCATAAAAAAAATATAAAAACCAACCTGTGTCCTGACAGTTAAGGACACAGGGTTTTCTCGTGTCCGTGCTATGCACGACACGCACGAAGTCTAGAACGCGTGTCGAGACGCTGGACGAGAGTCCCCGTGTCCTGGCGAGTCTCTCACGTGAAATCGAGACACAGCCGACACGAAACGAAGCTGACACTTACGTGTCCGATCAACTCATGGTGAAACGAAGGTCGGGGACGGCGGAGGAGACGTCGGGGTCGGGGCGCTCCAGTGGCGCTGGGGTCGCCTCGTCGCCGTGCGTCGACTGATGGTGGTCGGGGGCGGTGGAAGTCGACGGTGGGGCTGGGCGGAGCTCGTCGGAGTAGGGTTAGGGTTTGGGGGCTCGTCGGAGAAGAAGAGGGTCGTCGGTTGCTGTGGGAGAAATTTAGGGTTAGGGTTTAGGTCGGAGGGAGAAGAGGGAGTTTTATAGGAGGTTTGAGGTCGGTGGGGTCAGCCGGATTCGGCGGGGGCAGGGCGGCGAGTCGGTCGGACAGGGGTCAACGGGGGTTGGTGAGAGGGCAGAGGAGAGAGAGTGTCGGTCGGGGGGGGGGGGGGGTGTTTTGGCAATTAGCAGTAGGGTCCTTAGATATTAGGAAATTACACAAACGAATTAACATAAATAAAATACAAAATAATAATTGCATTTCCTAATTAAAAACAATTTCCTATTTACAAACTGATATACTAACAATTCTAATAATTGCAAAACACTATTAAAACAATTCAGAAAATTACAAAATAATATTTTTTGTATTTAAAACTTATTTAAAATTCATTTAAAAATTCTAGAAAATTCCTAAAATCATATTAAATTATTTTAAAACCAATAATGACATTTAATAATTAATTAACACTAGTTTAAATTTTTTTTGAAAATCAGGGGCTTACAAGTCTTCCCTCCTTGAAAAATTTCGTCCTCGAAATTCACAAGGATTGAAGACCCTACAATATTCTAACATAGCAAGTAATGCAACAAAATGACTAAGGCTGCGATCGAAACTAACCTCTAAGGTATCAAGCGGGAACGGGTGGTTCCCTCGCAGCGGTTGGATCGAACAAGTAAGGGTATCTCTCCCTCATGTCCGACTCCCTCTCCCAAGTAGATTCACTTGGGGAGTGACGGCTCCAAGCTACTCGTACTAGGGGTATAACCTTGTTCCTCAGCCTCTTCTCTCTCCGGTCTAATTTCTCCACTGGCTGCTCAGAAACGGTAAGGCTCGGTCCGACCTCCAACTCTGAATGATCTAGCACATGACTGGGGTCTGGAACATATCTCCTAAGCTGAGATACGTAAAAGACGTCGTGAACTCCTGCTAGGTTTGGTGGAAGTGCAACCCTGTAAGCTACCTCTCCGATCCTGCCAAGTACCTCGAACGGCCCGATGTATCTGGGGCTCAGCTTCCCTCCTCGTCCGAACCGGATCGTCCCTCTGGTAGGTGATATCTTCACTAGCACCATATCACCGTCTGCGAACTCCATCGGCCTGCGACTAGCATCAGCCCAGTGTTTCTGCCTATCCTGAGCTACTCTGAGCCTGTCTCTGATCATCCCGACTTTCTCTGCTGCATCCGTGATCATCTCTGGCCCAAGCATAACTCTGTCTCCGACATCATCCCAAAAGAGCGGTGTACGGCATCGTCGTCCATATAGCGCCTCGAAAGGAGACATACCAATACTGGCCTGGTAGCTGTTGTTGTATGAAAACTCTACCAAGTGCAGATGGCTCTCCCATGATCCTCCGAAGTCCAGCATGCAAGTCCTCAGCATATCCTCCAGTATCTGTATCGTCCTCTCGGACTGCCCATCTGTCTGTGGGTGGTACGCCGTACTGAACTTGAGCCTACTGCCCAACTCCTCCTGCAAGCTCCTCCAGTAGTGGGATATGAATCTACTGTCTCTGTCTGACACGATGCTCACCGGCACTCCGTGTAGGCGAACTATCTGCTGCATGTATAGCTCCGCCAACTTCTCGGTGGAAAGCCCCACCTTGAAGGGTATGAAGTGCGCACACTTCGTCAGCCTGTCTACGATGACCCAGATGGCATCCTTCCCTCCTTGGGAACGAGGAAGCCCTAAAACGAAGTCCATCGTAATATGTTCCCACTTCCACTCGGGAATGGGTAACGGCTGCAACAAACCAGCTGGCCTCTGGCGCTCCGCCTTGACCTGCTGGCAAACTAGGCATCTCGAGATGAAACGTGATACATCCCTCTTCATCCCGTGCCACCAAAGATGTTCCCGCAAGTCACGGTACATCTTGTTAGCACCAGGGTGAATATAATATCTCGATCGGTGTGCCTCCTGCAAGACTGCCTCTACTAGCTCTCCCTTCGGCACGCACAATCGGCTGCCATGCCTCAGGGATCCATCCTCTGCTATAGTGAAGTCATCCAGCAATCCAGCTAATGCCTGGGGTCGAAGTCTGCGAAGGCTGTCATCTGTAGACTGTGCCTCCCGGATCTGCTCCATCAAACCTGACTGAATGTCAAGCGCCATCATCTGTATCACTGATCCTGGCCGAACTAGCTCAATACCGAGCTTCTCCAGATCCGCCCGTAAATGCCGATCAATCATCAGGTACCATGCCATCGGATGCCTGCTCAGCGCATCCGCCACCACATTTGCCTTCCCGGGGTGATACTGTAAATCGATGTCGAAGTTCTTCATCAACTCCAACCATCGTCTTTGCCTCATGTTCAGCTCTTTCTGCGTAAACACATACTTCAAGCTTTTGTGGTCAGTAAAGATTTCCACACGCTCTCCGTATAAGTAATGTTTCCATAACTTGAGTGCAAAGATCACCGCAGCTAACTCTAGGTCATGGGTAGGATAATTTCTCTCATGAGTCCGCAATTGCCTAGATGCATAAGCAATTACTTTCCCATGCTGCTGTAGGACACATCCTAGCCCCTTCCCAGAAGCATCACTGTATATGGTGAAACCTCCAGAACCTGAAGGTAAAGTCAGAACTGGAGCGGTCGTCAGCCTCCTCTTCAGCTCCTCAAATGCCGCCTGGCAGTCCTCTGACCAGATGTACTTTGCGTCCTTCCGCGTCAGCTTCGTCATGGGTTCAGCTATCCTAGCAAAGTCCTGGACGAACTTTCTGTAATAGCCTGCTAAACCCAGAAAGCTCCTGATCTCTGAAACTGACGTCGGAGCCTTCCACGTCTCAACTGCAGCAATCTTCCTGGGATCCACCGAGATTCCATCTCCAGTGACTACATGGCCGAGAAACTCTACTCGGTCTAAAAAGAACTCACACTTCGGTAATTTGGCAAACAATCTCTCCTGCCTCAGAATCCCCAAAACTATCCGCAAGTGCTCTGCATGCTCCTCTGGCGTCTTCGAGTATATCAGGATGTCGTCGATAAACACTACGACGAACTTATCCAGATACTGGTGAAATGTCTTATTCATCAAGTTCATAAAGACAGCTGGCGCATTCGTGAGACCAAATGGCATCACCAGAAACTCGTACTACCCGTACTTCGTGTTGAACGCCGTCTTCTGGATGTCTGCTGGCCTAACCTTCACCTGGTGGTACCCGGATCTCAAGTCTATCCTGGAAAACACCTTCGCCCCGCTCAATTGGTCGAACAAATCATCTATCCTGGGCAGAGGATATTTGTTCTTGATGGTGATGGCATTCAAGGCCCGATAGTCAATACACAACCGGACTGTACCATCCTTTTTAGGCACAAAGAGTACTGGCGCTCCCCATGGAGAAGCACTGGATCGAATGAAACCCTTTTTCAATAGGTCATCAATCTGCTCTTTTATCTCTATGGCCTCCTTGGGATTCACTCTATAGCAAGCCCGGGATACTGGTGATAAACCCGGCACTAAATCTATGGTGAACTCTACATCTCTGTCAGGCGGAAGTCCTGGAAGATCCTCTGGGAATACATCCATAAACTCCCTAATGATAGGGTGTGGCGGTGCTGTGTCCCCGACTGTCGCACAACAGTTCGTCTCTAGGCTGATCTCCGGCCCTGTCCTCCTGACACTGAATGGTGCTGTGCCTGGGGGACTGAACACAATACTACCCTCATGGCAATCTATAGATGCATGGGCATAGCTAAGCCAGTCCATCCCCAATATGATATCATAACCGGGGAGCGGCATCACAAAGAATCGCCCTCTGAACTCTCTCCCGGCTATAAAAATAGAACATCTATAGATAGATCTAATAGGCACTGGTCCTCCTCCCGTCATCACTCTACTAATCTCCGTAGTAGGTGTAGCTACAAGATGATGTTTATGCATAAACTCTAATGATAGGAAGCTATGAGATGCACCAGAATCAAACAAACATACAGCTAGAAAAGTATGCAAATAAACATGACCTGTGATGACGTCAGCTAAGTAATCCGGCTCCGAAACCTACTCCGGCTCAATGGCTAGACTATAAACCCTCCCCTGAGGTCCCTTCTGCTGCTGCAGATGCTGCCCAAACCTCTGCTGCTGAGTCGGAAGCGGTCCTCTAGGTCCCTTGGACGCTGGGCAGTCCCGAATCTGATGGGTGGTAGACCCACAAACTAAATACTGCCCCAATCTCTTCCTACAGATGGAGATGTCGTGCCCTGGTCTTCCGCAGAAAGAACATATGGCTCCCTTCTGCTGCTGCTGTCGGGGTCCCGGGGCTCTAACTGGCGGGGTCTGATGATGTGGTGTAGGGGGACGGTAAGTCTGCTGGGGTGACGTCGGCGCTCTCTGCTGGAAAGCCTGACGCTTGGACGGACCCTCATGGTGTACAGAAGCCGGCCTCTTGCATGACAGAAGACGCTCCTCGATGCTCCGGGCTAACTCTAGGCTCTGGTAATAGTCAGTCGTACCGTTTGCCACTATAAGAATGCCAATGTCTGGAACTAGACCATGGCAAAACCTACAGGTCATCTCCTCTGGATCAGCAACCAGACTAGGAGCAAAATGGCTCAAGCGACTAAACTCTCTCGCATAGTCATCAACAGAACGGTTCCCCTGCTGGATGTTCTGGAATCGTAGCCCCATGGCTACTCTAGCAGTGGTCGAGAAGAATTTCTTCTTGAACTGGGTCTTGAACTGGTCCCAGGTGGCTTTACCTCTCGCGAACAACGGCTCATTCCTGAACCAGACTCCGGCTAAGTCTATCAGCAGAAATCCTGCTGCCTCGACCTGAAGGTCATCCGGCATCCTAACTCCCAGAAGCTTCCTCTCTACAGAATCTAGCCAGTCATCAGCTACTACTATGCCCTCAGTCCCTGAGAACTCCTTGGGATTCAGACCCATGAAGTCCTTGACCGTCCCCGCTCTCTGCCGTGGCTCTACATTTGGTGGGACCACGGGACGTCCCTCAGAACGCTCCATGCTCTGGCGGAGTAGGGTAGTCTGCTCCTGATGGGTTGTTAGGAACCCCTGGATCAAAGTGAGCAGCTGGGTCCCGTCGAGTGTGACGGAAGCCTGGGTGGGTATAGTGATAGGGGGTGGTGGAAGTATCGGGTCCTGCCGGGCCTGTGATGTGGAAGGTGGTATCTGGGTCTGTGGATCTGTGGAGTGGGGAAATGTGGTAGGTGGAGGTGTATCAGTCAACTGGTCAGCTGACTGGATATAGAGGGCCCCATTCTCAGGGGTAACATACTGGGACGAACGAGTAAGCACCATCTAAATTACACATAAAAAGACTTATAAGGACTTATTTAAAGTAAGCAATCATATGCAAGAAAATCTAATTATAATAGCAAACATGTGATGTATTTTCTATGTTGCAATCCTAGCATTCCTCTAAGTGTTCTAAGCGTCTTTTCTAATGTTGTCTAATTACCTTAAGTTCCTAATTGCAGGCATGCTTGGTACAATAATGTAACCAAACAGTTTAGTCAGGACCTGCATGGGCCACCACTAAAAACATGTCACGACCCGCTACCCAAATTGTTGGGCCAGGCCGAGTCATGTCCAGCCTACGTTGAGTTAAAACGTAGTAAGCTGTTCTAAAGACAACATGATAAGACTAAATATGCTAACAGTTCTATAAGTGAAGAAGAATCATAAATGCTCCAAACACAAAAGTTGTCGTATATAGTAAAATATCCAAGTACAAGTAAACTGAAATGTAAAACTGGATACATGTCCAGTTACAAAATGATGTAGTCTAATATATGTCTACTCTAAAAAGTCTAAGTAAACAAAAGACAACTAGGCGAGGTTCCCTGCAGGAACATCCTCATAAAGCAGAGCCGGGTCCTCGGCAGTAACTCCATAGTATGAGTCGCAGAGTAACTCCTCCTCAGTAAGGACACCTACAACGTTATCCTGTCAGGACGGGAGCAAGTACTAAATCTAGCAAACTAGCATATGAAACATGGAAATGAACATGAGAATGAACATGAGAAGAATAACTGGAAAGCATGGCATCACATAGTCTATCATGGCAAGGACACATATGTCATAGAGACAGATGTATATGTAATGTTTAAAACTGTAGCAGGTACGTGATCGGTCAATAGATGTACAATACGCTGTGGCACATAATAAAATGTACATACGTACAAGTAGACAAGCATAGGTGTACATCCGTACAGAAAATACGGGATATTTACCTGCGGCAAGGTATGCATATAAAATGCGACCAAGCTCGCTACTATAGGGGGGGTCGTGATCACGTACACTACTATCAGTTTCCCCATAACCCATTTTCTAATCATGCGAGAGATACATCAAGACTGTTCTAAGCATGGTAGTAACTGAAAGTACAACATGTAAAGATCTAACTTGCTACCCCAAGGATCAGCATTTAACATGGTGGGGTTTGCAGTTCATTTATGTGACAATATGTAAAGTTCGTAGAAAGTACTTACCTCTAGCAAAGCAAAATAAAACAAGCTGCGATAACAATGCTATAGATGTCCAGTAACTCGTCGCTGTAGAAGTAAAATATAATAACTTAGTTTTACACTAAGCTAAAACACTAGGACACTAATTGGTGAAACACGACTTGTGACTGGGCACCTAGCCAAAATGATGACTTAGCTTAGGGGACCAATGTGGGATGACACACTACTTTAACTAACTTTCCAGGGTCTTTACACTAGTGAGGGATGGGGTTCAACACGACTAAAACTCCAAATAACACAAAAAGCTACAAGTCGTAATTAATCAGTAAATAAATCAAAAGATCATTGTGTTCTAACAATTTTAGAGATAGGCAAAAAGCCTAGTTTTCCTTAAAGTAAAGTACCAAGGTGATCCTTGTTAATCATAAAAATTTATTATAATTTTCTGGAATTTATTAACTAGTACAAATATTTTATAAAAATCAGTTTTCCTAAGTATACAGAAAATGAGTTTTTGGTTTCATGTGCCAAACTAGTGGCAAAACAGTAAATTAAATACTACAAAAATTATACTAAATTAGCCAACTTAACATAGTATCTAAAAACTATTTTTCCATAATTTTAGCAATACTTTAAGTATTTTTAGAAAATCAAAACAGCATTGCACACAATAATTAATTATCTGCGTATTTTGTCCATGTATATAATTTGAACCAAAGTTCAAATACAGGACCCAAGGCCATGAATCAAGTCCAATATGACTTGTACAGGTCTTGAATGTGTGAAAACACATTTGAGCCCAAATACCCATGCTAGGCTTGGACACCAAATGGTTGCAGTAAATTAAACACAATGAAAATACAATTTGGTAATAGTCAAAATAAATATTATTATTTTAATAAGGTAAAGTTTTACATAGTAACTATAAAAGTATGAACATTATTTTTATATAAATAATTTACACTAAGCTAAGTAAAATACACATGGGAAATAATATATATATATATATATATATATATATATATATATATATATATATATATATATATATAAATATAGGGATATTTATATATATAGGAAAATGCTCAACTATATATTATATATATATATATATATATATATATATATATATATATATATATATATATATATATATATATATTATATAGTTGAGTATTTTCTTATATGTATGTATATATACATATATTTATATATATATATATATATATATATATATATATATATATATATATATATATATATATATATATATATATATATATATATATACAAAATAATGTATACATATACATATAATAGTATATATATATAGTAATATATATACATAAGGAAATATATATACATAATACATATATATGTATACATAATACATATATATATATATATACATACATAAAATAATGAAGTATACATATATATATATATATATATATATATATATATATATATATATATATATATATATATATATATAAATATATATATATATATATATATATATATATATATATATATATATATATAAACAGCAAATATATATACCTAAATATAGTATATATATTAATACATATATATATATATATATATATATAATTATGTGTATATACATATATATAAATAGATATATATATAAATATATATAAATAGATATATATATATATAATAGAAAAAGAAAAAGGAAAAAGGAAAAGAAAAAGAAAAAGAAAAAGAAAAGACAGCAGGGGGGGTCGGGTTTGAGTTGGGTCGGGCTGGCCAGGGGGTCAGCCCGTGGCTTTGTTAAGGGTTAGGGTTTTAATTCATTTATTTAGGTTAGAATTAATTAATCATAAAAAAATATAAAAACCATCCTGTGTCCTGACAGTTAAGGACACAGGGTTTTCTCGTGTCCGTGCTATGCACGACACGCACGAAGGCTAGAACGCGTGTCGAGACGCTGGACGAGAGTCCCCGTGTCCTGGCGAGTCTCTCACGTGAAATCGAGACACAGCCGACACGAAACGAAGCTGACACTTACGTGTCCGATCAACTCAGGGTGAAACGAAGGTCGAGGACGGCGGAGGAGACGTCGGGGTCGGGGCGCTCCAGTGGCGCTGGGGTCGTCTCGTCGCCGTGCGTCGACTGATGGTGGTCGGGGGCGGTGGAAGTCGACGGTGGGGCTGGACGGAGCTCCTCGGAGTAGGGTTAGGGTTTGGGGGCTCGTCAGGGAAGAAGAGGGTCGTCGGTTGCTGTGGGGGAAATTTAGGGTTAGGGTTTAGGTCGGAGGGGGAAGAAGGAGTTTTATAGGGGGTTTGAGGTCGGTGGGGTCAGCCGGATTCGGCGGGGGCAGGGCGGCGAGTCCGTCGGGCAGGGGTCAACGGGGGTTGGTGAGAGGGCAGAGGAGAGAGAGTGTCGGTCGGGGGGGGGGGGGGGGGTGTTTTGGCAATTAGCAGTAGGGTCCTTAGATATTAGGAAATTACACAAACAAATTAACATAAATAAAATACAAAATAATAATTGCATTTCCTAATTAAAAACAATTTCCTATTTACAAACTGATATACTAACAATTCTAATAATTGCAAAACACTATTAAAATAATTCAGAAAATTACAAAATGATATTTTTTGTATTTAAAACTCATTTAAAATTCATTTAAAAATTCTAGAAAATTCCTAAAATCATATTAAATTATTTTAAAACCAATAATGACATTTAATAATTAATTAACACTAGTTTAAATTTTTTTTGCAAATCAGGGGCTTACACTAATGAATTTCAAACAAGTATATAACAAGCATAATAATTATTACTTTAGAACTTACCCACGGCAGAGCGTGCCGTGTATCGTGAGACTTACCATGTTCTTTCCTGTCAATTGTTATCATTATCGTATTTTGTACAAATTTACAACATTGGTCACTGACACCACAAGCCATCCTAGACTTATAGCTTTGTTAGCCGGGGCCCTTGCAACGCAAGTAGCGAGCCCGATTGTAAGTCCCCGCTTAACCCGTGCTATCATCCAGCACAGCTATACCGTGTTTCCTCCTAGGCCGAGTCAGTCCCGTGGCCCCGGGTTGTCACTTGAGGAAACTTTCTCATTGTCGAAAAGTTTTTCAATGACCGAGTTAGACTTATTTAGTTAACTCAGGTAGAATCCACACTTTATTTGTGTCATTATTTTATTAATACATTTCTATAGTTTACAGAGTGCACGTGCCTTTGCAGTTATCATTTCTTCCGCAACACTATGATTGATTGAACTAAGAAGAGGTCGAGAAGAGAAGGGTCAGCCACACACCTTGAGTTTTGCTTGAGGCGAGAGACTTGTTGGCCGCGCTAGACGTTGCCTACGCAATTACCTGAAATCGTATAAGCAACCGATTAGAACACTGTATTATTCAAAAAGTTCGATAGGAAATGCGAGTTCGAAATGCAAGCCATGAAAACCATCGAAAACATTCACGAAAATACATTCAGAAAACCAAGTCCAAAACCAACGCAAGCGGCATAAAAAACAGAGCAACGGGAGATCTCTCCCGACTCAGCCGCAGAGTCAATCCTTGAGGCACAACCTGCTGAATATGAGACTTGGTTCCGAAGAAGCCATTTCATAACGGGGAATGGATTCAACCATTCCCGTTCGACCGATTCGATCGATCCCAACCTATCGGTCCCGACCGAATCGATGGCGACAGTGTTCCTTTCTCGTATACCCCATGGACGGAGAACGAGGCACGATGTAGGAACGGGACACTACAATAACCATGTCTACGGAGGAGATGAACACACCTATGATCACCCTCACAGAGGGGAACTGACGATTTGAAAGCCAGTGATGGAGGACTTGCTCTGGTGCAAGGATTTGCATGATCCGTTGAAGGGTAACAACGCCAAGCCATCGAATAAGTTTGCTGATGACTGGAGACGATTGGATTGGAAAGTTGTTGGATTTATCTGTCACTGGCTGGACGATTCAGTGTTTCATCACGTCTCCATTGAGAGTTATGCAAAAGCATTATGGAAAAAGTTATATTTGTTGTTTAAATAAAAGACGCCTGATAATAAGGTACCCAAACGGTGCCTCGGTGGCACAAAGTCTAACCGAGGTTCAGGGGATCATTAATCAGCTGTCTGTTATGTAGATGGTGATTGACAATGAGCTTCAGGCCTTCCTACTTTTGAGTTCTCTGTGGATGCTGGAAGACGTTGGTGGTGTCGGTAAGCAACTCATTGCCTGATGGAATTGTCACGATGGAGACAGTCAAAATTAGTTTATTGAACGAGAAGGTCGAACATAAGCAGTTTGTTGAATAGTCGCAGGAGTCCGCTCTGGTTGCTTCCTACAGAAAGGGAAGACCCAACTCACCTGTGACCAAGAACGCGGGGGAGTTCTTGGGATCCTGTGAGCATGGACCATAGGGAAGGCTGCTTTTATTATGGCAAAAGGGGTCATATTAAAAGGAACTACATGAAGCTGAAAGCTGAGATGGCGAAAGGCAATGATGATGATGAGGATCTCATGACGTTTGGACATATCATTATCACAACAACCAACACAAAGGAAACTTGTAACACGTGTCATGATGGCGATTAAGGTGTGCAACAAACTCAATCCGAGACAGGCACATCTCCATTCGTACAGTTCAAGGGGAGATGTTGAACCAAACTGGTCACATTGAACCTAATTTTAATAATCGACTAACAATAATTTGATACGATTCAATACGACATGTATGTTATAAGTCTACCTTGCTGCTACATCATTGAAGCCGTGACATACACCATCGAAGCCAGGACATTGTTTTGATTTTAGATAGTTTATTGAGTTTGTAATTTTTATTTATTTGAGTCTAGGAAATGATGCAGTAGTTCTTGGCAAACAGAGATTTCGACATTTCTCCTACTCAGTACACTTCAAACTGTCCAAAACCTAATCCAAATAGTCCACCAAACCAAAATTAGAAAGCCCACAAAACCAAAATCCAAATAGCCAACATTCTGTAATGAGGCCAATCGAACTCGGTCTAAAACCAAACTCGGGCCGAACTCTATTAGCCTAATTCAGTCTTCCACCTGACTAGGAGCTCAACATTCAAATTTTTGAACGTTGGGGCTCCGAACTCGGGTCGAATTCTGTCCCCTCAGAATATTATAAATAGACCCCATTCTCCTCATTCCAAATCACCCAACTTATCTCATTCATCAATCTTCTTTTTCATATCTCATTCTGAGAGCTTTACAAATTTTCTATCCACAAAACACAGCTTCCTAATCTTTGCATGCCAATTTTGAGTCGATTAGAAGTTGTTCGAGTTGTACAAACTTGAAAAAGTCCAAGATCATTTCAAGAAGTTTTGAAGTTGTCGTGCTCTTCGTATCAAAGCACAAGTTGTAAAGAAGTTGCAAGTCTTCGGATTAAAGCTTGCATTTTTACGAGATAGTGGATTTAACATCGAGCTACAGTTCTCGAGACTGGATTAATCCACTTAGAGGGAGACCGATATAAAATCCCGATGTTATCTGTTTGCTCTCTTTACTCTACTTACAAGTTTTTTAAATTCTGCACTTTTACTTATTGTTTGCACAATACTTTATATAGATTAAGCCATATACACATTTTAGTTGGTAATTATTGACACAAACTATATTCACCCTCCTCTATAATTGTCCTCAATTTATATTCACCCTCCTCTGTTACAAGCTTTAAATCCTAATGTCACGCCCCAGAACCAGAATACTGGAGAGCGGGGGCAGACATAGCCAGCTACGTATAACGAAATGGAATCCACACCGCTATACGGTCATGGCTGTCTAGATATGTGAGGGTTTCACTACAATCCATCAGTCTCTTAAGGTCATAAAATTATCCTATTGTCTCAATCTCAGCCAACTAATAACAATCACAAGATATCAGATCACCAAATATACAATTGTAAGGCATCCCAAACATTGCATATCCAGATGATCATGAAGCTAGTCGTACAAAATGTAAGGACTAGCAAGAGTTTAAGTCATACATGATCAACCTCGAGTTGCCAATCATGCTTACAGCCCGTAGATAGACAGTAAATAAAGTTACAAACGAGCTAACACTTGCTCGGCGGCTAAATGCCTCAAAAGAATAATTTTACAATAGAGTGGAAGAGCAAAAATAAACCCACTCGTTGCCCTGGTTACGCCTGGTGACCACCATCGGGCTGAAATGCAGGGAGATCCTTTGGTGCTGCTCCGGTATCTGGCCATACAAAACCAGCTGGGTCAGACCCCAGAAAGAGCAAGTGCCACAAATGAGGCTTCACTTAAGAACTAAAACCAGCAATTAGCACAAGAGTATAATTACATAATAAAAAGGCAGTAGTTTAAGAAAAAGCATGATGGGTAATTATAAAAGACAATCTTGTATAGAATTACTAAAAGACAGGACATATGGAAAGAAAGCATGACAGGATGATATACGATGAGATAACCATGGGACTATTCAGATAGCCAGGTTACAACCCGTAAACCAAACAAGGACCGGGGTTGTAACCCTTCGTCTGAACGGAACTTGGTTTCTCTCACCATTTATCGGCAAGATAAATATAAGAAATCAGGTCAAGTAACATTCTGGAGTGACAATCATTATGGTGACAATCTGGAGAGTACAAGGCATTAGAGTGACAATCTGGAGTGACAATCATTCAATCATTCTGGTACAATCTTACAATTAATCAATTCTAGACAATACTATACTGGACTAGACTCCATCCAAGCAATCACGGCCAATCATTGCCTACGGCTTTCTACATTAACTAACTAGGGTTATCACAATCCTAGTTACTAGCAAGATGCAATAAGATGCTCCAAGTAGTCACAGGCCCTGCAGCTATCCAGGTTATCCAGGCAATCATTATAGTGACAATTCAGATAGTACAATACATTAGAGTGACAATAGAGTTCAATTATTTAAGTGACAATCAAGAGTGCCCTACATGATAGTGGGCTGGAAATGTGCCCTACTCGTCGACAGGCTACAAGTCCAAACATTTGCGGCCGGGATAACAGGATCGCCTGTAACTGGGGAACATCTCTTCATGTCTAGTGAATTATACTAGTCATTAACCTTAGTCCATTTCAGTAGGTACTCCTGACCGTGGTACTCAGGAGTCCCCTCCTAGACATGATGCAAGACAGGACTGGATTATTTGTACAAGCATAATCGCCCACGGTGTCAGGATTAATTATACAGGTCATGTCATGTCAGGTAGCCGTCGTAACAGCTATTCAAAAAATTATGTCAGGTTATCATGTCAGGTGTACTTTGTCAGGAGTGCGCCACGACGGGCCACTATCAGGTCATGCCAGGTTATCATGTCAGGAGTGCACCACTACGGGTCACTATCACGTCGTGTTCAATTATCAATTCCAAACATACAAATGAATTCATGATTTTTCAAGTTCAGGACAAAAGGCGTAAGGATATAAAATGGACGTTAAATATCTAATAAAATATCAATATACAGGGCTATAGGAGAGCCATGCGGCTAAGGCACATGCGGCCAGGAAAGGGTAGACTCATGCGGTCCAATTAGGAGAGCGCATGCGGTCAGGGTCACTGGATCCCATGCGGCTAAGACAAGGGGACGCATGCGGTCAGGAAGATAGGAAACTCATGCGGCTGGGGGAATACGTCTTATGCGGCTAGCTGGCCAATCAGGTACATGCGGCCGGGGGGGGAGGGAGTGTGGTTCCATGCGGCTCGAGAAGAAGCAACCCATGCGGCTGCGGGAGAAGGGAACCATATGCGGCTCAGAAGGGAAGAGTACTCATGCGGCTGCGGGGGAGCAATGCCTATGCGGCTGGGAGCAAGTGTGCATATGCGGCTCGCGAGTGTTGAGTTCATGCGGCTCAGGGTGAAGTCCTCATGCGGCTGGGTCAAGCAAGTCTCATGCGGCCAGCGGGAAGGGCGCATGCGGCTGCAGAGTTCAGAACTTATGCGGCTGGGAATTGAGTGGGTTATGCGGCTAAGTGAGTCCGACTCTCATGCGGCTCAAGAACTTCCAGTCATGCGGCTGAATAGAACACTTGTCGCATGAATATTCATGCGGTCAAGTCAAGCACTGTTCATCTTCTCCAAAATTTCAGAGAAGAAGAACTCCATGAGAGCCAAGTCCTCAAGCTCCATAACTCCATCATCCGGAGCCTAAATCCGAACTTTCATAGGTCAAAATGGGGTAGAACGAGATTCTCTACAACATGGAACCATCAAAACATAGAAATAACAAGATTAAGTAGATCAAAACCCAAGAAATCCAAAAATGAAATAAACTTAGATCTACAAGAATCTAGCTATGGAAATTAAAAATGTCAAGTACTAAAGTGCTTTAGAATGCAGTAAGGAAGAGAATGATGCAATAAAATTTAGAGTTCCTCCATGAAGCAAGTTGCACTTGCCTAGACCTCTCTCTCCTCTCTCTGGTAGGTAAGGAAGTAATGGGGAAGAAGAAGATGAGTAATGAAGAGAGAGAAAGAAAAAAGGGCAATAAATATCAAAGGTGGTGGTAGGTAGGGGGTTCACCCCTTGGTTCATGATGAACCAAGAGCAATCCCAAACCGAACCAAGCCAACCCAACCAAGAATAAACCAAGCCCAGGGAGGAAATTAAGCAAGAAAATTATGCAATACAAGAATAAATACGTACACGTATTCCAAGAATACGAAATACGAACACAGGCATTACACCTAATCATTATACACATGGCAAGTGTGAAATCTATCTTCACGGGTGAAGGCCAATCCACAAATAGACCCCCTATATTTGATAGTACCAACTACACATACTAAAAAATACGTATGGCTTTCTATCTCAGATCACTATACTTTGACCTCTGGCCAATAGTTGAAGATGGCTACAAAATGTCTCCTCGAATTATTGTTGATGGCAATCTTATAGAAAAGCCTAAAGACAAATATACTGATATAGAGAAGAAGCAATCTAGTCTTGATGCTAGAGTAGTAAATGCCTTATTTTGTGCTTTAGATAGTACTGAGTTTAAATAGGGTATCTACATGCCCACCCCAAAAGCAACTACGATTATTGAAGGAAATGACCTTAAACTATGTCAACAAAGACTTATAGGAAAACTGATGACATATGAGCTTGACCTTATAGATCTTGAAGGGTCTACCTCGAAGGAGAAGACCATCGCATTCAAGGTGCAACACAAAAAGTCTCAAATATGAAACTGAAGACAATGACTCAGATAATGAGGAACAAGCTCTAATGATCAGAAATTTCAAGTTCTTGAAGTTTAACCGAAATAAGAAGATTCATCAGGACAATAATGATGAAGATCCAATATGCTACGACTGCAAAAAATAGACACATAAAGAAAGACTGGCTAGCTACAAAGAAGACGAACTGGTATGAACGTCTAAGCAAAAGACCGTCTTCAAGGAAATATACAAAAACGAGCATATGGCATGAAAGCGAAGCAAGTGATTCTGAAAAAGAAGAGGAGACTCATGATGCTGCAAACTTATGCTTGATGGCACTTACAGACAAGGTAATGACTAATCCCTTATATGAAGATTTTTCCTTTGATTAACTGTATGATGCCATTAGTGATCTTCTTGATGAGCATAAAAAGGTCATAGCTAAATACAAGCATGCTAGACAGGAAATCAATGAGTATAAGCTTGAGAATGAGAAACTATCTTCTTTATTAAATGAGATAAAGGAAACACCTTCTGCTAGTGACACAGAAGACACATCTATATTGAAACTGAGACTACATGAGGCTTTGGGAAATGTTGAAAACATAACCAAAGAAAATACAAAACTCAATGATATGTATGAGATAGAGAAGAAGAAGTACAATCTAGCTACACAAAAGTAGACTCACTCACGGCTAGATACCAAAAAATGTATGACATATCTAAAAAGTTAGAGATTAGATTGGGAAAGCAGGTAATGCAACCTACTGACCAGTCTAACACAAGTCACAATATCACATGCAAGACACTGCCTAAGAAAACTAGCTACACATATGTTATACATAACTATGCTTTCTTTTATAGATATTCACGAAAAACACATTATAAGCATTCTTATTCTACTACTTATACTTCTATACCGAATACTAGCACCGACGCAATTTGTCACTATTGTGGTCGAAAAGGACACATCTGACAACAGTGCAAAGCTAGAAGACTAGTAGATATCAATATGCTTATATGGGTACCAAAAGCTAACATCACATGGCCCCAAAAGAAGTGGCTACCAAATGTCACATCTTCAACTTGTGTTGTAGGTGGGCCAAGACTCTCATGCTAGGAGCACATGATTCTCGATAGTGGTTGCTCGAGACTGTAGAAGCATAGAAAATATTGCTTTTAGTCCCACATCGGAAAGGAGAAGAAGAAAGGGCTCATTCCATTCTATATATAGAGCCCCCTTGCCTCCTTTGAAAAGGGCACCAAAAATAAAAAAAAGGAGAAAAAAGAATCACTCAATTGAGTCACTCGTTGTCATGGCGATGATGAGTTGGGTTCTGAGTACTAGGCATCTTCATGGGCTAGTTTGAAGAAAACCTAGGCGGCACGGGCCATGCGCTTCAAACGTGCTATGCCAACAGTAAACCAGAGATGCGCACACAAAAATCATGCGCGCTACCGATGGTAAACTGTACAAAATCGTCTCGGGTGCGTTTGTACCAGATATGAGCCGACTCTTAAAGTCCCCCTCCTACTTGGGTGCAGTTATTACGCTTGAACCAAGTCGGGGGGGAATCTCTTGCGGGCCATTGAGAATGTCAAAGCTTCCAACTTGGACTCTTCTTACTACGCACCTTCGGGTGCTAAGTTGAAGAAGTCTATGGCCATATCGCATATTTTATGCGCGGGCCTATCATAGCTCGTCCTGTCTCGCAGTGCTTTACTAGCCTCAGATCAGAGAGCCAATATGATGGTCCCAAAAGTCTTCCTACAGCGATCGAGAACAAGTGCTTTTACTAGCCTCAGATCAGGGAGCAAATATGATACCTACGCACCCGAGCACTCGGGATACCCGGGCCCATAAAACGGATACAAAGGTAGATCAATCTGCTATCAACTTGTGAGAGGTGATTACTCACAAACGAAAGAAGAGAGAAGCAACCTTGGCGTACGATGAGCCCTTTCCAGGACATCCCTGCACCCAAGCTATCATCAAATGTCGCTGCCACAAGACAGTGGCTCCACTATCAAGGCAGTCTGTGTTCCAGCGACTGCGACCTACTACGCCTTTCCAACATCATCTCGAAAACATGATGCCAATTGAAGACATTGTAACGGCCTGCTCTCAACTACATACATTACTCAGATGTCTCAGTTAGGCGCATCGTCTCAGTCAAGCGCATCACAATTTTCTGAAGGAGTCCACCGTCAAATCTTCTTCGAACAAGAAGATCCATAATCCACAGTGCCAACACTTTCCAAGGAGTAGGGTCGGTCAAATTCATTTTTTTGAGAAGTCAAGTGGGAGACAAACGAAACTCTCTCAAAGTGTGACATTCGATATAGCACCTTCTCCTAGGGCCCCCATACCCATCCAGCGAGAAGATAACCTTCATACGGCTTAGTCATAAAATATTCCTCATGCGGCTCGGTCATGAAATGGCCTCATGTGGCTCGGTCAGAAGGCATTCCTCATGCGGCTCGGTCATGAGACATTCCTCATACGGCTCGGTCATGAGACGTCCTTCATGCGGCTCGGTCATGAGACATTCCTTATGTGGTTCGGTCATGAGACGTCCTTCATTTGGCTCGGTCATGAGACATTCCTTCATACGGCTCGGTCATGAGATATTCCTTCATGCGGCTCGATCATGAGACGTCCTTCATGCAGCTCATACGGTTCGATCACGAGATATTCTTTCATACGGCTCGGCTATGAGACATCCTTTATGCGGCTCGCAACAGAAGATTAGTTGATGCACGTGACAAGTTGACCAAGTCTCAACCATCCAAATTTGCTCCAACAAAGAAATCTCAACCAACCACCAGTTGGCAGTCAAAGAGCGAGTCTTCATGTGCTATTGCAGTCACGTGGCCACGTGGCCATCTATGCGGCTCAAGATATCTTTTATCCCAAAATCACTATAAATAGCAAGGCACCACACCCATGCAAAGGGTTGGCAATCCAAGGCTGGCAACCTTCAAAAAGGCAATTTTTTCAAGAGCTAAAGATTGCGTCAGATAGTCCAAGGAGTAAGGCAGAGTTGATACACTTTTTCGAGCCTCCACCGTCACCCCAGAATCAAAAACTAAACAATTGTACTTAGATTGTTTCCTAGGATTTCTTTCTAGGCTTTTCTTTGTACAAGCGAGTGTGAAATCAATTTTAGTGTTTCTGTAATACCTATATTTGATTTTTAATGGCAAATATGATGGTGACTCTGCTGGGGACGTCATTCTTCTCTGATGAGAAGCTGGTGACACAATCTGACGCGTCCAAGCTCGGCTCTATGCAGCAAATACTTGTGGTTCATTTTGACCAACAAGCCTCCGAAAAAATGCTCTCTAAAGGGAGCGCCAGCCCGTCACAGAAGCGAGCCAACCCAAAAAGAATTCGCAGGACGTCGACGCGCAAAACTGTTGTCCTCGACCAAGTTCTCGAAGAAGCTCCTTCTGCAGCCCAAGACGGTGACCAAAGCTCTCCTGCGGCTTTTCTTCCGACCGCAGAGGACCCCACTGTCCCCAAATCCAGCAGAGAAAAACACTACGATGATGAGTTTTTGGAGGCACAAGGAAAATCCATGCGGACAAAGAAGAAGCCGCATAAGAGATATGGGCAGTCTGTCCATGCGGCAGCCAACTCTGGCCATGGCGCAGCCAACTCATGTGGCAGCCAACTCTGGCCACAGGAAGACGGCCCATGCGGCAGCCAATCCTGGCCTCATACAGGATGTCTCATGTGGCCCTGTCAGAAGCTCTGTGTTCAACCGTCTCTCATGCGGGCCCGACTCCATGCGGCCCATTGAGAATGTGGAATGTATCAACCTGGACTCTTTTTACTATACACTTTCGGGTGCTAAGTCAAAGAAGTCTAGGGCAGTACCGTTCCAACAAGCCCAGTCAATTGTCCAAGTTGCTGACTGTTAGTGGGCCCCGTTAACTGTTATACGGGCTCCTGATGGAAAGTTGTACAGAATCACCCGCGTCTAGTCCCCCAGGGCTAACGGACAGGGTGGGTCTTTAAAGTCTCCCTCCAACGATCCAGAGCAAGTGCTTTTACTAGCCTCGGATCAGGGAGCAAACATGATACATAAGCACCTGTACGCTCGGGATACCCGAGTCCACAAGTTTGGTATAAAGGTAGATCAGCTTGCTACCGACTTGCGTGAGGTGATTACTCACAAACGCAAGGTAGCAACATTGGCATGCGATGAGTCCCTCTCGGAACGTCGTTGTACCCAAGTCATCATCAACTGCTGCTGTGACAAATCGGCAGCACCTGAAGGTCGTCAGTCAGTTTTCCAACGACAGCAGCAGCCAGCACCTGTCCGACAACAACTCAAGAAACAGGTGCAAATTCCAGGAGATGTGGGGTTTTCTTTCGCCTCCTGTAATTCAACTCAGAAGGTTCCTCCTGGCAAGGGAGGAAAGAAGACATGCTCTTCTAGTCCAACAATCTCGGCCAGTATCGCAAGGAAACTCTCATCTGGAGGGTTGCCACCGACAACCACAGGGGGTGTCTATTTAGGCACTCGATCCAAAAAGAAGCTTCCAGAACCCAGGGGTGCACCTTCACCCTCCTTGAGAGTAGATGAAGCTGTGGGTAGCAGTCCCTTCAATATATGTGACAGCCCGGTGTACCAAGAGCACACACAGGGGGTAGAGAGCCTCCAGAACTGCACAATAGACTTGGACTGTCCTGAGGGCCGCCACCCTCGCCAAGACGATGCGGCTGCCTGCACAATGGGTAGCACCCCTTTCGAGTCCGAGGAAGATGACATTCCGATATTCTCTGACGATTTCTCTGTACAAGGGTACGGCACAGAGAGCATCTCTTCTACGATCCCTTCCACCTCTACCCACGCGAGGACAGTCTTTATGGCTGACGATGATCATGAAGCACCTACTGACCGACAATGCCTAGAAGTACTTGAAGCCATGCTCCTGTCCTTGGTCAAGTCCGTAGACGAAATCAAAGCCGCCTTGCCAACTCAACCAGCAAGGATGCCTATACAAACAAGCTTGGGACCCACAGTCAATACGGAATCCAACATGACCGCCCCTCCTTTGGATGATGATCCCTTAGGAGCATCCGTTCCTTCAGCTACAGATGAAGCCAAGAAGGCAAGGAGCGAATTCCAGGAGCTTTGAACAATGTTTATTGCCCGAGACTCCTTTCGGGACCTCAGAATACGACAGCCGTATCCCGTTGCATGGAGATATGTGCCTTTTCTACCATGGTACAAGCTATTTTATATCGATTCATATGACGGAAAGTCCTTTGCTAGTTGGTACATGACTTACTTTGAAGTCACAACAGACCACTTGCCACATAGTGATGCCATCCTCACACGATTATTCATCGGAGCATTGGAGGGGATCGCGTTCGACTGGTACCGCAACCTTCCCGACAACTGCATCCATTCTTTTGACGGCTTCAAGCACATGTTCCTGGAAAGATTCTATGAAGTGGGGCATGATGTGACGATGTCATCTCTCATGGACGTCATTCAAGGAGAGAGGGAGCTAACAAGGAACTATATCGAGAGGTTCCACCAAACTGCAATGAGATTGCCCTCAGGCAATCCCGAGAGCTCCTTGATTGAAATCTGCTATAAGAAGTTGCTCCACGCAATTAGCCTCTGGATGGGCGACGATCAGTTCAGGGATTGGACGACCTTCATCATAAGTGCTACCAATACGGAGGCAAAATTGAAGAAGGCTCGCCAGTTGGGATTATACATCCCAGATGGAGAGGATAAGGGCAGACGTCCTGGTTCCACCTCCAGCAACAACAACAGTGGCGCCACCTCCAACCGGGACAATAAGGGCAAACAGGCCATGGTCGCTGATGCGACCCAGAAGCCCGAACAAAAATAGGTGGTAGGTCAGTGGCCCAAGGTGAATTACTCATTTGAAGATAGTTATGTCAAACCTATCTTCGATATGCTCTTGCAAAGGGGTAGGATCCAGCTCCCTCCTCCAAGGCGTGAGCCCCGAGCGGCAGAAATGGAGGACCCAAAATATTGTCACTTCCACCGCTATGTCTATCATTCCACTCATGACTACTTCTAATTAAAGCGGTACATCCAGAGTCTTATCGACTCCAAAGCTCTGTCGATAGACTTTGAAGAGGTTACCGTGGCGGCGAACATGGTATTAATTCAGTTCGGCGACTTTCCTCCAACAAGCACTCTAGACGGGGTAATACCTGTCCCTCGGACAACGATGGAGGCTACTAATCTTTCACCTGTCCGAAACTAGACATCTGGACTGGTACCTCTCACCACTTTGCGAGAAGAGATCATGTGGGTGCACCCAGACTTAGAGCCCGAAGTTACTCAGGCGGTGTCATCTCCTACCAACAAGAAGAAGGACAGGAAGTCTAGATCCTGCCATATAATTTCAGCCGAAGTTGAGGAAGCGGCAGCCGTTGTTACCCAGTCTGGAGCACAAGTCCAGCCCACACTGGGCAATTCAGTTGAAGATCTTCAGCCGACAACGTTGTCTGCCTCTGATGTTCCAAGGCCGCCTCAGCACCCATCGACAGATAAGTCCAAGCCAAAGGAAACCCGCTTCGATAGGCCACTCCGTAACGATGCACCTCAGGGGCTGGAGAAACCTTAAAACTTTGACATATTAGCACAATTGACTAATACGCCAGCAAAGTTGTCATTATACGAGCTCCTAAGGCTCTCCAAGGATCTTCGTGTCGCATTGAGTGAAGCACTCCAAAATGCTGACACCTACTTAGCCCAGGTTAAGCCTCCAGGGGAAGACCCGTCAGTAGATCTACAGGGCAGCAATGGCACAGACGCAATGCCTAACATCATATTTACTCTACAGGATATGTTGATCAAGTCCAACTTGCATGATCGCCCCTTGTACTACACTGGATACATAGGCGACATTAAGGTGGATCAGATGCATATCGACCCTGGCTCGTCAACAAGCATTATCCCGAAAAGCTTGCTCCAACTTCTGGGCATCCTTATGCACCGGCTAGCAGCGACCAATACTGCCATTAGCGGTTTCAACTCGGGAAGGAGCTATCCCCTAGGAAAGATCCGATTGAAATGTCAGATTGGTGACCTTAAGACAGAGGTTACCTGCTACGTCATAGATGTAGACACGTCCTACAACATCTTCTTAGGGCGTCCGTGGATACATGACTATATGATCGTGCCATCCACCCTCTACCAATGCTTCAAGTATGTCAGTAGGCACGACTTCGTGAAGACTAAATTCGTCGACATTGATCCCTTCAAAGGGGTTGAGTCTTATTATTCTTCGAAGGCTTGTCTATATGAAGAATCTAAGAGGTACATAACTGACGAACCGACGGCCATCATAGGGCCAGAGGAACCCTTGAGAATTCATCTCCAGGCCCGTAAACCGGGCAAAGCCGCACCCCTTGTCACAACTTTGCATAAAGAGGTGCCCGGTTCTCTCGTCCAAGCTGCGCAGTTGGAACCAATGGTCGTCCGACTCCCAAAGCCAAGAGCCAAAATACGTTATAGGGCCGATGGTGATCCGATTGCCAAAATCCACTCAAAGGCAACCGGAAGACACACAGTCCCTTGTCGAGCCAATTTTCATCCGTCTTCCCAAGACGAGCCGGCAACCAAGTGTCGATCCGACACCCTCAGGCAAGTCAATACACAAGCTGAACCCTTGGTGGTCAAGTTGCCCAAGACAGCATCCCGACCTCTGAGCTCGCAGGGGGTAGCCGAAGAGGACGTAGAACTCGCCAAATACCTGGTTACACAGGTAGAAAGCCCCTTTCCTGATGAAGTAATCCTGGTGGACAAAATTCCTTATTTCATCAATAAGAGGCTGCCGTTTGATTATTCTAAGTATGATAAGCTTAATCCAATGTATGCTGCATGATACTGTCTAGACGTTAACCTGTATACACAGGTGACAACCGTCCATACCACAAATCAACTTGCTCCCATTAAAGGGGGTTACTTCCTAGTCCCAGACAGAAGAGGATGGGATCACACGATCATCTTTGGCCGAAAAGAAGGTTCTCAATCTTTCACGCCACAAGAGTTCGATCTCGGACCCGACGCTGGAAGATTACCGCTCTGCCTGTATAGTCCTCAAGCCAAGTACTTCAAGCAAAAGCAAGGGTACGATATGGAGGATACCCCGGGTCTAAATTACGACAATAGTCGACGATTGCCTCTACAGCTGTCAGCACCGGCTGGGAAACCTCAGGACTATTATCACAAATTCAGACACGACCTCAGGTATGTTACACCAGCAACAACGCCCTAGAGTTTCGATGAAGAATGCGAGTGGCACTCTCATTCGTCCGAATCACCCACTTACGACTCTGATAGCAGCATTGGAGATATATTCAGACAGACATTATCTGTCAATATGACATCCGCTGATATTGAAGAGAAAGACGAAGATCTACTCGAACCGCTTGAGTTGGAGCCATGGGTCCAACAACTAGATGCACAATGGGAGAAACGCTTTGAACTTCGTGATCCTTCCACTGAAGATGAGGTCATGCAAGTTAACCTCGGTGATGAATCCTCTCCAAAGCCAATCTTCGTCAGTAAAAGCCTGGCAAACTGCGAGCGGAAGTCATTATTGCAACTCATCAGAGAATACATCGATGTCTTTACTTGGAGCTATGAAGACATGCCAGGGTTAAATCCCGAGATCGTACTTCATAAGCTCAACATTTATCCAGACACAAAACCAGTCAAGCAACAGCAACGACGGTTTCGTCCAGACATCATGAACTCCATCGAAGCAGAAGTAAATAAGCTTATAGCTAGTAGTTTCATCCGCGACTGTGTAACAGTACACATCGATCCAATGGAAGCTGTTCCGTTGACAGAAGCTGTTCCGTTGACAGAAGCTATTTTTGCAATCACCGACTACTTCTCCAAATGGGCGAAAGCTGTTCCGTTGACAGAAGTAAAGACATCAAACGTGATCAGTTTCATAAAATATTACGTCATTTACCATTTTGGGATGCCAAAAAGGATCATTCATGACAATGGTCTACAGTTCGTAAGCCATGCCTTTTATCGATTCTGTGACAAGAATCGAATTCAGAATGTAGCTTCAACGGCCTACAATCTGTCATCTAATGGTCTGGCCGAAGCCTTTAACAAGACCATAATCAAGCTTCTCAAAAAGTTCATGTCTTCAAACAAGTGCGACTGGAATGAAAAGCTTGGCGAGTGCTTATGGGCATACCGTACCACAATTCGGACGGCCACAGGAAATATGTCGTTCTTTCTGGTTTACAGGAGCGAGGCAGTCCTCCCACTAGAGACCCAGATCCCCTCGCTCTGCGTATCCCTCACTTATTGGCTTACCTTGGATGATAATTACTGTCGATGGCTACAAGAGTTGGAAGCCCTAGACGAGAAGCGCTTACAAGCTTAACAACTAATTGAGCTCTATCAAGCACGCATCTTTGGAGCCTTCAACAAGAAGGTCAAACTGAGAATATTCCAAGTAGGCGACATCGTCTTGATAGTTCGCAGGCCGATGGTTATGACTCACAAACTGCCGGCAAGTTCCAACCCAAGTGGGAGGGCCCATTTGTCATCGAGACCGTATTCTCCAATGGTGCGTACCGTCTCAAAAAACAAAATGGAGACTTGCTCATGATGCCCGTCAATGATAAGTTCCTCAAAAAAATTATGTCTAAACGACATCTTCCAACTATCTCCCAGATTATTGAGTTATGTACCCTCAGGTACCGCTGAATTTACTCTCTGACCGCTTCGAGTGGATTCATATCGCATCTTCGGGGCGACAAGTCATGTATGATCATACCTCTGAACTTTCACACTAAATGCTTTCCTCCAACGGAGTTTGCCTCAAAATATATTACTCGTACCACCAGTGCGCAGAAGAGTAATAGGTCCACCAAAGATTATTCTTGGTTATCGTGTATCACGTCCATATTACCTCTGATACCGATGGTCTCTTGACTTAACACCTGTACCCAACCCAGGATAAAAGACATGGTGTTAAGACCACAAAACCTATCACGTCCATATTACGTCTGTTAGGTTTTGTCTCAAAATCTATTCCACCAAAAACCACTCCTGATTGTCGTGTGTCACGTCCATATTACCTCTGATATCGATAGTCTTCCGACTTGACACATGTACCCAACCCGGGATAAAAGACACGGTGTTAAGACCACAAAACCTATCACGTCCATATTTTCTCTGTCGAATTTTGTTTCAAATCTATTACCCGCACCGCCAGTACGTAGAAGGGTAATAGGTCCACGAAAGTTATCCTAATCTATTACTCGTACCATCGGTGTACCAAAGAGTAGTAGGTCCACAAAATATCATTCAAATCTATTTGCTCGTATTTTCAGATGCACAAAAGGGCAATAGGTCCACAAAATTCCCCAACGAGAAAAACAACAACGTCCATATTACCTCTGAGTTATTTTTTCGTCCATCACAAACAAACCACCCAATACATAGAACTTCCACGTTGATAGCATCTTTGAGTTGTTCTGTGTATCCTCATTAGGCCCACTCCTACCACGTCCTCATTACCTCTGAGTAGGAAGGCTCTACTTTAGACCCATATTTATCACGTCCTTATTACCTTTGAGTAAATATGTTGGTTTTCTCTCTACATATTATCAGTACTCGCACCGCCAGTACATAAAAAGGATAATAGGTCCACAAATGTTCTCTGTTGACCATAAATGCTGTATTAGGTCCTCTAGTACATGCACCCCTTCTTCACAATCATGTGCTTCTGGAACCCAGTTGTCCCGTGGCATTCATCATCCGTTACGTAGAACTTCCATATCCGTATTACCTCTGAGTTGTTCTATGTATCCTCATTTGAGTCCACTCCCACCATGTCCTCATTACCATCAACCTCATATTTACCATGTCCATATCACCTCTGAGTAAATATGTTGGTTCTCCCTCTCAACTTATTATCTATACCTAAAACCAAGGTATGCCAAGGATGATAAGTCCACATAAAATCTTCAGCGGAAGTACCCAAACCTGTCACGTCCATGCTACCTCTGATAGGATTTCCATACCTAAAACAACTCTACTTTCCATGCTTCTTATTCAAAGTATTCCAAATTTGTAATTTAAAAACTTTGAAAGTAGACTTGTAGAAGCATGGAAAATATTGCTTTTAGTCCCACATCAGAAATGAGAAGAAGAAAGGGCTCATTCTATTCTATATATAGAGCCCCCTTGCCTCCTTTAAAAAGGGCACCAAAAATAAAAAGAAAAAAAAGAGGAAAAAAGAATCACTCAATTGAGTCACTCGCTGTCATGGCGAGGATGAGTTGGATTCTGAGTACTAGGCATTTTCACGGGCTAGTATGAAGAAAACCAAGGCGGCACGTGTCATGCGCTTCAAACGTGCTATGCCAACAGTAAACCAGAGATGCGCGCACAAAAATCATGCACGCTACCAATGGTAAACTGTACAGAATCGTCTCGGGTGCGTTTGTACCAGATATGAGCCAACTGTTAAAGTCTCCCCCCCACTTGGGTGCAATATTGCGCTTGAACCAAGTCGGGGGGGGGGGGGAATCTCTTGCCGGCCAGACCCCATGCGGCCCATTGAGAATGTTAAAGCTTCCAACTTGGACTCTTCTTACTACGCACCTTCGGGTGCTAAGTTGAAGAAGTCTAGGGCCATATCGCATATTTTATGCGTGGGTCTATCATAGCTCGTCCTGTCTTGCAGTGCTTTACTAGCCTCAGATCAGGGAGCCAATATAATAGTCCCAAAAGTCTTCCTACAATGATCGAGAGCAAGTACTTTTACTAGCCTCAGATCAGGGAGCAAATATGATACCTGCGCACCCGGGCGCTTGGGATATCCGGGCCCATAAAACGGATACGAAGGTAGATCAATCTGCTATCAACTTGCGAGAGGTGATTACTCATAAACACAAGAAGAGAGACCAGCAACCTTGGCGTGCGATGAGCCCTTTCCAGGATATCCCTGCACCCAAGCCATCATCAACTGCCGCTGCCACAAGACAGTGGCTCCACTATCAAGGCAGTCTGTGTTCTAGCGACTGCGACCTACTACGCCTTTCCAACATCATCTCAGAAATATGATGCCAATTGAAGATATTGTAACGGCCTACTCTCAACTACATACATTACTCAGATGTCTCAGTTAGGCACATCATCTCAGTTAAGCGCATCACAATCTTCTGAAGGAGTCCATCGTCAAATCTTTTTCAAACAAGGAGATCCATAATCTACAGTGCCAACACTTTCCAAGGAGGAGGGTCGGTCAAATTTATTTTTTTGAGAAGTCAAGAGGGAGATAAACGAAACTCTCTCAAAGCGTGACATTCGACACAGCACCTTCTCCTAGGGCCCCCATACCCATCCAGCGAGAAGATAACCTTCATGCGGCTTAGTCATGAAACATTTCTCATGCGGCTCGGTCATGAGATGGCCTCATGCTGCTCGGTCAGAAGGCATTCCTCATGCGGCTCGGTCATGAGAAATTCCTTATGCGGCTCGGTTATGAGACGTCCTTCATGCAGCTCGATCATGAGACATTTCTCATGCGGCTCGGTCATGAGACGTCCTTTATGCGGCTCGGTCATGAGACATTCCTTCATGCGGCTCGATCATGAGACGTCCTTCATGCAGCTCATGCGGCTCGATCATGAGACATTCTTTTATATGACTCAGCCATGAGACATTCCTCATACGACTCGACCAGGAGACATCCTTTATGTGGCTCGCCACAGAAGATTAGTTGATGCACGTGACAAGTTGACCAAGTCTCAACCACCCAGATTTGCTCCAACAAAGAAATCTCAACCAACTACCAGCTGGCAGTCAAAGAGCGAGTCTTCACGTGCTGTTGCAGTCACGTGGCCACGTGGCCATCTATGCGGCTCAAGATATCCTTCATCCCGAAATCACTATAAATAGCAGGGCACCACACCCATGCAAAGGGGTGGCAATCCAAGGCTGACAACCTTCAAAAAAGCAATTTTTTCAAGAGCTAAAGACTGCGTCAGATAGTCCAAGGAGTAAGGCAGAGTTGATACACTTTCCCGAGCCTCCACCGTCACCCTCCAGAATCAAAAACTAAACAATTGTACTTAGATTGTTTCCTTGGATTTCTTTCTAGGCTTTTCTTTGTACAAACGAGTTTGCAATCAATTTCAGTATTTCTGTAATACCTGTCTTTAATTTTTAATGGCAAACAGAGACATATGAATGGTGATGCCAATCTGTTTGCTACACTATCAATGAATAAAGAAGGATACATCTCATTTGTCAAGAATCTGAAAGGGTGCATAATAGATAACGGTAACATTGGTAAGTCTTCCTACCCTGTAATAAATGATGTTTGTATAGTAACTGAATTAAAATATAACCTACTCAATATTAGTCATTTGGCTGATCATGGCTATGGTATTAAGTTTATGAAAGATAAATATTCTATCTATGATAGATCATCAGGTGATGTTATTTTTGAAGATACTAGGGAGAACAATATCTATATTTTCTATAAGTAAGAAGAGTCTAATAATGCATGCAGGTATCTGTTTCCAGCAAAGATAAGAGCTGGTTATGGCATATGCGTCTAGGGCATGACGACATGAACACAATTGCAAGATTATCATCAAAAAAATCTGGCAAAAGGTCTGTCGGACATAACATTCAAGAAAGATATGGTATGCGTCGACTGTGAAAAGAATAAGGCTACCAAATCTTTCTTTAAATCCATAAACGCTGTAAGTACCTCTAGGCCACTTCAACTACTGCATATGGATTTGTTTGGACCTAGCCGAATCGCCAGTCTTCGCGGGAAGCTATATGCATATGTGATTGTGGATGATTTTTCTAGATATAAATGAGTTTATTTTCTTGCTAATAAAAGTGAGCATTTTCTAAATTTGTTTCATTCAGTAAAAAGGTTCAAAACAAAAAAAGCTTCATGATTACTCGAATGATCATGGTGGCGAATTCAAAAATGCTGATTTTAAAACTTTTTATGATTCAAATGGTTATTCTCATGAGTTTTCGCATCTTAGAACTCCTCAACAAAATAGTATTATAGAGCGGAAGAATATGACTCTTGGTGATATGGCCAGAGTCATGCTAAATTAATTTAGTCTTCCGAAATACTTCTGGATAGAAATTGTCAGTACAATATGCTACATTTTGAACATGATTCTACTTCGAGCTATCTTAAAAAAATCCCTTATGAACTTTGTTTTGGAAGAACTCCATCTATTTCATACTTTAGAGTTTTTGGCTGTAGATGCTTTATTTTGAATACCAAGAATAACTTAGGGTAAATTTGATTTCAAGGCTGATGAAGGTATCTTTCTTGGATATGCTGCTAAGAGTAAAGGTTATAGATTTTTCAATAAAAGTTCTATGATTGTTGAAGAGTCTATTAATATTACTCTTGATGAGCTTAATAGCAAATTTCCTAGTGACAGTGGTGATGAAGACGTCAGTGCACCATCCCGTAAAGCACTTGAAGATACTATCGGCACGAGTTATACGGAAAGTCTTCCAAAAAAGATGAGGTTCATGGTTGATCATCCGAAAGACTTGGTCATAGGTGAGGTATCAAGAGGAGTAAGTACTCGTTCTGCATCTAGAGATGTCATTGCAAATATTGCATTTATTTCTCAAATAGAACCTAAGAAAGTAGAAGAAGCATTTTCTGATGAGTTTTGGATTTCTACTATGCAAGAGGAACTTAATCAATTCATGAGAAACCTAGTCTGGAAATTAGTTCCTAGACCTAATGGTTCCTCTATAATTGGTACCAGATGGGTGTTCCGAAATAAACTCAATAAGGATGGACAAGTCATACATAACAAAGCTCGTCTCGTAGCTGAAGGCTGTAATCAAAAGGAAGGCATTGACTACAGTGAGACGTATGCTCCTGTTACGAGACTAGAGTCTATTCGAATACTTTTTGCTTTTACAAATTTTTACGATTTCAAATTATTTCAAATTGATGTGAATAGTGCTTTTTAAAATGGTTTTCTAAAAGAAGAAGTGTTTGTCACTCAACCCCTGGCTTTGAAGATTTCAAAATTTTAAATCATGTTTTCAAATTGTGAAAGGCTCTGCATGGACTCAAATAAGCTCCACGTGCTTGGTATGATCGCCTCAGTTCCTTTCAAATTGAAAAAAAAGGTTTTTTCAAAAGAGAAAGTTGATACAACACTGTTTATAAACACACAAGATGATACAATTTTGTTAGTGCAAATTTATGTTAATGATATTATATTCGGTTCTACTAATTAACAAATATGCAAAGAGTTTGTCGAGTGTATGCAGAATGAATTTGAAATGAGCATGATGCGAGAACTCAATTTCTTCCTTGGATTGCAAACAAAACAAAGTACACAAAGGAAATTTTGAAGAAATTTGATCTCGATAATGTCAAAACGATCTGCACTTGTTACGCCCCGACCTGAAAAATTGTTCGTCCTCGCATAAATTTTATCCGAATCGATCGATCTCGCTGGAGCGTGATGTCACACGAGTCTGGAGTTGCACTCGTCAAGGCAAGATGACAGATTCTCAAAATTGTTGTCTCAATTCAATACATAAGCAACGAAAAAAGGTGGAGACACATTAGAGTATACAAGAGAAGCTCGACCTTCTCGCTGTTCATAGTGTAACCTCCGTTATTTGAATTCTTGGATATTTTCGAAAATTTGTATTTTTATTTTATTCGTATTTTTTTTCAAAACTTTGAATTTTCTAAATCTCGAAGAGCATGCAATTTCTAATTTTTGGGAAAACAAATTGACCGTGATTGCTATCGGTCCTTGTTGGCTTTGGTTTACTATTTTTTAAGCAATTTTGTCCTATTAGAATTTTCATGTCGTTTTCTTGGATCAATAAGTTTAATTATTGTTCTATATGGAAAATGGTTATTGAATTTCAAAATTCGAAATATATTATTTAGTAACTAAATGATTGTTATATATATTTAAATAGTTACTGAATAAATTATTATTATTTATGTCTTTATAAATCTCGGCTAAATTATAATTAGCCATTTATCAAATTGGTATTAACTAGTAATTTAATTACTAATTTATAACTAATATTTATTTTAGTACTAATTAATTGGCAGATAGTAAATGTTAGTGGTTAGCAGTTAGTATGTTAGTTTCCACTAATTATTCCTAATTTCTATTACATTGTACATTTTTAGGGTTTCCCCCCCACATTTCCTATAAATATCACATTTTCCAAACCCTAATTTTTCTACACACATCCCTAGGCATTTCTAGCAGCCACTCCCATTTCCTTCTTGGTCCCAATCCAGCCACCACCCCTGCCAACAATCCCGGCCACCCCCCTGCGTCTCCGACCATCGCCGGAGATCCACGACGCCGTCGAGCCACCCTCTGGCCGACGTCCCCCGCCACCGCCGTCATCACCAGCCACCAGAACCGCCACCGCCACTCTGTGGCCGGCGTCCCCGCCATCAAACCCATCCTCACCACCACCGCCCCCATCAGATCCACAACCAGCCACCAGATCTACCACCCCGTTACCACCATCAAAACCCTTCGCCACCACCGCACCACCGCGGGTGTCCCCCTCCTGTCGTCGCCACCGAGAAACCTTCGCCACCACCATCACAAACCAAACCACCACAGCCACCACAGAAATAGACCACCGCCACCATCAAAGACAGGGAAGGGGGGAGGCAACTTACCTCGCCTGACCACGCCGGTGGTCCACCTCCGCTCGCGTCGCCGTACGAGTCTCCATCCGCGCCGACAGCAGATCTCCGTCGGAGCCGACCTCCAGATCCGCGCCGTAACTCTGCCCTGGCAGAGCTCGCGCCGCCGCGCGAGCTCTCCGTCCGCCGCACCTAGCCGTTCGAGTCCGGCTCCTCCGCCAACTGGCGCAACCCGTGCACGAGCCCTGACCGGAGCTGTCGACTTCCGTCCGGAGTTCTCCGCCGGCCGCTCCGTCGGCGCGACCCTCCGCCGACCTCCACGTGAGCCTCCGATTCGAAACCCCCCCTTTCTTCCTTCTGTTGAGTTTGGAGGAGACAGAGCCCCCCCTCTCTGTTATAAATACGTATTATATATATTATATATATATATTATATATATATATATATATATATATATATATTAGTTTATATATATTAGTATAATAGTTGATATATAATAGTATAATATATATTAGTTTGTAAATAATGTACACTAGTTATAAATTAATGTATATTTGTTTTTATATATGTATATTAGTTTAAGTATTAATGTATATTGTATAGATATTAGTTTATGACTGTTATATATTAGTTTATAAAATTGTTAATATAATATTTGTATAATTGTTTAATAAATGTATATTAGTTTATATAATTAATGTATATTAGTTTATATAATTAATGTATATTAATGTATATTAGTTTTATATAATTAATGTATATTAATGTATATTAGTTTTATATAATAAATGTATGTTAGTTTATATGTATATTATAATAATGGTGGAATTAATTTGGTATCTATAGTTATTTCTTATTATTATTAAAGGTATTATTTGTACCTTGTTACTAATATTATTAATGTTATCAATTAATTTATTGATTTACAAGTAGAGAAGTAATAAATAATTTTAGCCTAAAGGTTTTACTATATTAAAACATTCTTTCCAAGTGTGGTTTATTAAGTTTTTGACCAAATTCATAATTGACAAAATAGGAATATTAGTACAGAAATAATTTTCTGGATTTTGAAATATTATCTAAAATATGTTGATTAATACAGATATAGTTTTTAACATTATAAGGATTTCCAAATATTTATTATATTTATTTATTATATTTTTCTGAAATCGTAAATCGTGATTAGGATAGTCATTTTATATTCTTGATTTGATTAGTGTACCAAACCCTGATTTTAGACTTTTATATACCAAAGTAGGCTATTTGGACTACTCTGGACTCATTGGGACTGCCCGTGTCGTCGTCTGGGACCCTCTGTAGAGCATAGCAGTGTACCTACCTCGTGTCGACACGTTCGTGTCGTGCACGTCGACTCCAACCATTTGAGGCGAGTACATTCTCTGATCTTTTCATACCTGTCTGGATTATATTCATGCTCTAGATTACTCTACTTGATGCTGGCACGTATCTTCACGGATTAATACTATATGGATCCCTTCCTGAGATGTTATCCCTCTACGGGTGCATCGGGTATTTCATGTTCATGTACTTTATCATGTGCATCAGGTACTCATTGTACTCGTACTAGTTCATATTTTTACATGTTCTCATGTGCTTCATGTGCTTCATGTGCTTATCATGTGCTTCATGTACTACTCATTTCATGAGTTCACGTATCTTAGCTGTATTCATGTGCTTATGACATAACTTGAACGGATCCTTGTGTATTGATTGGAGCGGGATGAGTAGAATTGGTTATGTGATCACTATCCCCAGTAGCTGTATTCATGTGCCTCCTTATTTGTATTCATGTGCCCCCAAGCCATTTATATAACCATTGTGCTCTAAATCACGTAGCCACTTACAGTCTCTACTATCATGTATTTACTTTCAGTTATAAAATATCTCTTGTTTACTCGTACTTCCTATTCAGCACTTCCTGTATTTTACTCCATTGCATGATTTATACTCCTAACCTACTATGAATTGTTTTAGAGATATGTGCTCGTTTCCGTCCTGACTGGACCTGTTGAAAATTTTACAGATAGCTTGGAGGTTACTTGCCAGCCTAGAGGAGACACAGTAGAGGTCGGAGTAGGTAGCTAGAGTTTCTCATTTCATTTTTCAGTTGTCTTGAGTTGTATTTATTTTATGGATTACTGTATCGAGATTTGAGATATTTCTGGGTTGTGTATCTTAGACACTTAGACTTCTATCTGATGTATCTTTTTATGGATTCCATGTTTTATCTATCTTCCATTATACTCTACCCTAGATGTGATTGAGTTTATATTCTGCTATATCACCCCATTCGGGGAGTATAAACTGCTTAGCATTATATTGTTAGATGTTGTGACCTAGGACAGCGTTCTACCGCCGACACTGCGGCGTAGGCTGGACGTACCCACGTCTCGCGCCCTAACTCTAGGGTGCGGGTCGTGACACGTTTTTAGTGGTAGCCCATGCAGGTCCGAGTTTGTGTAGTGGTATTCGAACTAGAGTACCACTACAGCCTGCAGTAGGATTATGATATATTTTGAAGGTACTCAATCACAGTTAGGATCCCTTGAGAGATTCCTGGGACGACCCTTGAGAATCTTATTTTAACTTTGATTTGAAACTCTTTTTCCTTGATTTAATTTATCTTTATTTTCTGTTGTTGAATTTGATTTTGATGGATTATTGTTGAATTTGAGTTTGTATGATGGATTTTGTTCATTTTTGAATCTTGATGTTCGTTGGTAAATTTGATTTTTGAGTATCCATTGTTAATTTAATTTAAATTTTTGTCAAGATGAAATTATATGGGCTAGGTCATCTAAGTTTTGGAATCTAGTCTTCTATAGTCACATTAGCCAGCATGGTGAGGACATATAGTCTGATTTTGGATATATTTCTCGGGTGTGGGAATTTAAGATTTTCGCAGCCAAGCTAGCGGCATCGCAAAAATGTTAAGTACCATGATTCTATATGTATGTGCCTTAGTCGAGGACTCTGTGATTATCGTAGCCTTGCTTACTAGTATGACGAGGATTTAGAGTACCATGATTTTGGATAGACGCATATGATTATCAGATTGTACCTTAAAAACTTTGAACATGTTTTCTCTACTTTTGTTCAGTCTTTCAGGAAAAGAATTATTGGTTGTTTTTGTTTTGCTTCTCATTATTTAACTTAGGAGTAGGAGTAGGAGTAGGAGTAGGAGTAGGAGTAGCTTTAGCTGTTATTATAACCCTTTGTGTGACTTTTGCTATTCTTCATAATACAATGAATCAATAATTTTGCTAGGCCTTATTTTGGATTTGATATTACAGCTCTGGCTTCAAAATGGGTTCCTCTTTTAAAACGGATAAGCAGAACATATTCTATTATCATTCTTTTTCTGCCAATATTTTTATTACCATCTTTTCTTGTCTCATATAACTGTCCTGATTATATCAATTCCGCTCGTATCACATTCTGTCAGCTGTATTTGAACCCCTAAATTTTTCTATCGTTTTTGTCTGAGAAATGTTGAGGAAGTGACGTGAATCATCTAGGTCAAAAATGACGTAATTGGTTATCATATGATGATTTTGTAGGAATCAAATGTTGGAAGTCAAATATGGAAATTTTGAAATGGAGATGTGGTAAAGGTTTAAAAAGAAATCGAGGGATAAATGTTATCAATTTAGAAACAATTACAGAAAGTTGGTTATGAATAATTCATGGATGTATTTCAAAACTAATGAAGATATTCAAGGTCAACCTAGTTTTGAGAACTTAGAAAATCTTGGTTATTGATTCTGGGAAAACTTTTACTCTGAGGCTATATAGAAAATAAGAAATGGAAAAGAGAATTTTTGGTATTAAATGATTATGCAAAATTAAACTAGATATTGTAAGAGGGTGACTAGAGACAGAGAGAACACAAGGATTTTAAGCTATAGGAATTATTTTTGATGATTGGGAAAATTATAGAATTCAAAAAGGATAATACTGAAGGTGAACGTTGAAGAAATACGAAGGTTGATTTATAAATAAAAATAAATTTTGTATGACATGGTGGTATTGGAGTTGAGTAAATACGAGACTTGATTTAAACAAGTCCAAGGATTTCATAAACTGGAGTTAGAGGGTCGGATCTAATTTAGAACGAGGTGAAAGAAATTGAAAATTTGATTAAATGAATACGTGATGATTCCTAAATAAGTTGGGGTATGTTTCATGGAAAATGTTTTAAAAGTTTGGAATTTTTGTCTATGGTGATCATGGTAAAGGTTAGATGACTGAGGATTATAAAATTTCGATGATAGTTATATAACGGTTGATTTTCATATTGGGACTTGTGAGATAAAAATATGATTTGGCAAATGATAAACTTGATGGTATTAGAGGGAGATGATTAACTTGACTTCTTATGAAATTTTTCCTTGTTCCCTAAAATGTTACAATATCATTGAATCCAGCTCCCTTAATCATGACCAAATCGACTTCGATTATCTTTTCTTATCATATTGATATCTTGGGTTGTACTCAATTGAATTAAAATTTGATTGTGACCTGAATCTCCATCCTTGTATTCTTGTGCTCAGACTTCGATGACATTGTCCTCCATATTGCCCAAATCTTGGTTTCCAAAATTGATCAACTTAGATCGTGTCGCGACTAAAATTTCTTAATATTATTGTGGTTGGATTGCAATGCTATTAACATTCGTTCCTTAAACTTTTGATTTTGATTTTCCTTGAATAGTACCCTTTATCGTACCAGTAGTCTTGACCCTTGACCGTACTCAATTTATTGAATTCCATCATGACTTAGATCTCTATCATATGTTGCTCGTGCTCAAAAATCTCGATTTCAACTTTTCGAACCTAAATTCAAATATTGATTAGCCTATTCTTCATCGTGTCAATATTTTAATTTTGATCGTAATCGAACTTCGATACCAATATCACTTGTGCCTAAACTCTGATTTATTCTTGAAACGACTAAGTTCTGTTCCAATTTCGATTTTTATCTTGTTTGGATTTTTGCACTTGTGCCTAAAATATTTTCTGACCATGATTTGATTTCCTAATATTATCTGAAATTCTCATGATTGTTCGTGCCTGAATGACCTGACATGACTAGACGACTATGAAATCCATGGTCGTGATTCTTAAAATTATGACTATCGTACCGATTTTTGCCTCTAAATCGTGCTTGAAAAATTTTGTCCTTGATTGCGACTACCCGATTTGATTATCATAAAATTGAGTGATCATATCGAAAATAATTTTTTTTTTCATTGTGCCTAAAATCTTGATCTTCGATCACGACTATATGTGAACTTAGTCGTGTCCGAACTTGATTTTGATCATATTTGAACAAATTCTCTGTTAATGCCTAGATTTCAATTCTCTAACTGCTCGTGCTATGAGTTCATTCCTGAATCATACTTAGATTTTATTTTGGGTAACTTATCCTTGATCGTGCCAAGGTGACTTAAATCATTTTCAAATTTCTAATCACGACCGAGCCCTGATTCATGACTTAATTAATCTTGTCCATTAGATTTTGATCGTGCCTATAAGACTTTAATTTTGTATCTTGATTGTGCAAAAATTTTATCCTTGGTCATACCAGGTCTTGATTTTGATCGTGCTTGTGTGACTCTAACTCCGACCTTATCAAGCCTAGATTCGGTTGGACGTACTATACTCGGATTTGACCCTACCATATTATAAATAAAACAACAATTTGCTATTTTAGTCGCGACTCGAGTCGTGCCAAAGATACTTAATCTTCTTTCTAAAATCGTGCCTAGTTGATTCGACCATGCCATAATTCTATCGTGCCAAATCAATAGCCGTGCCTAAATAATTTTGAGTTGATTATCGTGATCGTGCCAACTCGTCGTTCTTTGATCGTGCCTGCCATACCGCCTAAAATTTCTATCATGTTTTAACTCCCTGGCCAAGCTTTAATTTCGAGGACGAAATTTCTTTAAGGAGGGTAGATTTGTAACCTCCGTTAATTGAATTCTTGGATATTTTCAAAAATTTGTATTTTTATTTTATTCGTATTTTTTTTCAAAACTTTGAATTTTCTAAATCTCGAAGAGCATACAATTTCTAATTTTTGGGAAAAAAATTGACCGTGATTCCTATCGGTCCTTGTTGGCTTTGGTTTACTATTTTTTTAAGCAATTTTGTCCTATTGGAATTTTCATGTCGTTTTCTTGGATCAATAAGTTTAATTATTGTTCTATATGGAAAACGGTTATTGAATTTCAAAATTCGAAATATATTATTTAGTAACTAAATGATTGTTATATATATTTAAATAGTTAGTGAATAAATTATTATTATTTATGTCTTTATAAATCTCGGCTAAATTGTAATTAGCCATTTATCAAATTGGTATTAACTAGTAATTTAATTACTAATTTATAACTAATATTTATTTTAGTACTAATTAATTGGCAGATAGTAAATGTTAGTGGTTAGCAGTTAGTATGTTAGTTTCCACTAATTATTCCTAATTTCTATTACATTGTACATTTTTAGGGTTTTTTCCCCCCATATTTCTATAAATATCACATTTCCCAAACCCTAATTTTTCTACACACATCCCTAGGCATTTCTAGCAGCCACTCCCATTTCCTTCCTGGTCCCAATCCAGCCGCCACCCCTGCCAACAATCCCGGCCACCCCCTGCGTCTCCGGCCATCGCCGGAGATCCACGACGCCGTCGAGCCACCCTCTGGCCGACGTCCCCCGCCACCGCCGTCATCACCAGCCACCAGAACCTGCGCCGCCAATCTGTGGCCGGCGTCCCCGCCATCAAACCCATCCTCACCGCCACCGCCCCCATCAGATCCACAACAGCCACCAGATTCACCACCCCGTTACCACCATCACAACCCTTCGCCACCACCGCACCACCGCGGGTGTCCCCCTCCTGTCGTCACCACCGAGATACCTCCGCCACCACCATCACAAACCAAACCACCACAGCCACCACAGAAATAGACCACCGCCACCATTAAAGACAGGGAAGGGGGGAGGCGACTTACCTCGCCTGACTGCGCCGGTGGTCCACCTCCGCTCGCGTCGCCGCGCAAGTCTCCATCCGCGCCGGCAGCAGATCTCCGCCGGAGCCGACCTCCAAATCTGCGCCGTAACTCCGTCCTGGCCGAGCTCGCACCGCCGCGCGAGCTCTCCGTCAGCCGCACCTAGCCGTTCGAGTCCGGCTCCTCCGCCAACTGGCGCAACCCGCGCTCGAGCCCTGACCGGAGCTGTCGACTTCCGTCCGGAGTCCTCCGCAGGCCGCTCCGTCGGCGCGACCCTCCGCCGACCTCCACGTGAGCCTCCGATTCGAAACCCCCCCTTTCTTCCTTCTATTGAGTTTGGGGGAGACGGACCCCCCCTCTCTGTTATAAATACGTATTATATATATTATATATATTTTAGTTTATATATATTAGTATAATAGTTGATATATAATAGTATAATATATATTAGTTTATAAATAATGTATACTAGTTATAAATTAATGTATATTTGTTTTTATATATGTATATTAGTTTAAGTATTAATGTATATTGTATATATATTAGTTTATGATTATTATATATTAGTTTATAAAATTGTTAATATAATATTTGTATAATTGTTTAATAAATGTATATTAGTTTATATAATTAATGTATATTAATGTATATTAGTTTATATAATTAATGTATATTAATGTATATTAGTTTTATATAATTAATGTATATTAATGTATATTAGTTTTATATAATAAATGTATGTTAGTTTATATGTATATTGTAATAATGGTGGAATTAATTTGGTATCTATAGTTATTTCTTCTTATTATTAAAGGTATTATTTGTACCTTGTTACTAATATTATTAATGTTATCAATTAATTTATTGATTTACAAGTAGAGAATTAATAAATGGTTTTAGCCTAAAGGTTTTACTATATTAAAACATTCTTTCCAAGTGTGGTTTATTAAGTTTTTGACCAAATTCATAATTGACAAAATAGGAATATTAGTACATAAATAATTTTCTGGATTTTGAAATATTATCTAAAATATGTTGATTAATACAAATATAGTTTTTAACATTATAAGGATTTCCAAATATTTATTATATTTATTTATTATATTTTTCTGAAATCGTAAATCGTGATTAGGATAGTCATTTTCTATTCTTGATTTGATTAGTGTACCAAACCCTGATTTTAGAATTTTATATACCAAAGTAGGCTATTTGGACTACTCTGGACTTATTGGGACTGCCCGTGTCGTCGTCTGGGACCCTCTGTAGAGCATAGCAGTGTACCTACCTCGTGTCGACACGTTCGTGTCGTGCACGTCGACTCTAACCATTCGAGGCGAGTACATTCTCTGATCTTTTCATACCTGTCTGGATTATATTCATGCTCTAGATTACTCTACTTGATGCTGACACGTATCTTCACGGATTAATACTATATGGATCCCTTCCTGAGATGTTATCCCTCTACGGGTGCATCGGGTATTTCATGTTCATGTACTTTATCATGTGCATCAGGTACTCCTTGTACTCGTACTAGTTCATATTTTTACATGTTCTCATGTGCTTCATGTGCTTATCATGTGCTTCATGTACTACTCATTTCATGAGTTCACGTATCTTACCTGTATTCATGTGCTTATGACATAACTTGAACGGATCCTTGTGTATTGATTGGGGCGGGGTGAGTAGAATTGGTTATGTGATCACTATCCCCAGTAGCTGCATTCATGTGCCTCCTTATTTGTATTCATGTGCCCCCAAGCCGTTTACATAACCATTGTGCTCTAAATCACGTAGCCACTTACAGTCTCTACTATCATGTATTTACTTTCAGTTACAAAATATCTCCTGTTTATTCGTACTTCCTATTCAGCACTTCTTGTATTTTACTCTATTGCATGATTTATACTCCTAACCTGCTATGAACTATTTTAGAGATATGTGCTCGTTCCCGTCCTGACTGGACCTGTTGAAAATTTTACAGATAGCTTGGAGGTTACTTGCTAGCCTAGAGGAGACACAGTAGAGGTCGGAGTAGGTAGCTAGAGTTTCTCATTTCATTTTTCAGTTGTCTTGAGTTGTATTTATTTTATGGATTACTGTATCGAGATTTGAGATGTTTCTGGGTAGTGTATCTTAGACACTTAGACTTCTATCTGATGTATCTTTTTGTGGATTTTATGTTTTATCTATCTTCCATTATACTCTACCCTAGATGTGATTGAGTTTACATTCTGCTATGTCACCCCATTCGGGGAGTATAAACTGCTTAGCATTATATTGTTAGATGTTGTGACCTAGGACAGCGTTCTACCGCCGACACTGCGGCGTAGGCTGGACGTACCCACGTCTCGCGCCCTAACTCTAGGGTACGGGTCGTGACACATAGACATCTTGCTTAGCCCCTGGCAGAAGTCAACGAAGCACTCATCTTCCTCTTATTTATGTCTTTTCCTCTTCAAAGTCTCCTTCCTCTTCCTCTTTATATGAGGTTTTCTAACCCTCATAAAAAAATTCATCCTACACCAGCGCTACCTATGATGGAAATTGAGATAGAAACGACTATTGGAAGAAGTTTTTGTAAAAGAATTTGTACCATAGAAGTATGAGAGATAGAAACCTCCATTGGAGATGGCCTTACACTCCAAAAAGAAGAAATTAGTTTTTGACAGAAAACAACCATTATTATTGTAAGTGGTTGGGATTATTTGAGCGATGCCATTTTGTTTGTTTCACCTTAATAAGTGTAAAGAGTCAACTCTTCGGACAAGAGAGCAATATTATTGTATTTGCAAAATTTTATTATATAAAAGATTGAGACTTGTCTTGATGACAATAGCTACCGTTGCTACCACATACATATTTGTTGTTGCTTGATGTTCGTAGTAGGTTACGATTCATATTTTTGTGGAATCGGTTGTCAATGGCCATTCCGCGTCTCTTTAATCCCCAAAAGAAAAGACCATTATATATGGTGGGGGCCTATGTGGGAGGTGAAGTGTAGTGTCAAAAGGTTAGATTGGTCAAGAACCCATAGCTCGATCCGAAGTCGAGGTTAGGGTCATTATATTTCATTATAATATAATAGATAATATACCAAACGCTTATCAACTTTTTGTTTTATCTCAAATTTTCTTTTAGGGTTGTTTGGTAAGCTTGAAGTGGTTTTGGATTTGTTAAGTGACTTTCCATATATGGTATTTGGAAGGAAATTCAACACTATAAATTCATAAAAACTGTTTGGTAAGCTTTTAGTTTGGACTGGAATCACTCATTTTTGATAATTCCTTGTTTGGTTTCTTCCATGTATTTGGGAGTACAAATCAACACTATAAATATGGTATGGTTACCCAAAAAACAAAAACAAATGAGAGCAATTGAAATAAAATAGTTGCATTTATATATTTGTTCCAGCTTACAAATTGTTTCTACATAATATAGAATGGAAATTTATGACAATAATACATAATATATGAACAGTTAAAATGATAATACATAATATTTCCAGCAAATGACTAATCACATGCCACAACAACATTGATAAATTTACAAAATACATAATGATTCGTTTCCCAAAATTACAAAATAGAGAATACAGAATACAAGACATGATATGATACTCGAAGGATGCAACATCATTATTGTTTCTAGCAAATGAATTGATGGCAATACTTCCAATTTATAGGGACTCTATAATAGAAAACCTGATGAAGACTTAGTTGCACAAAGCAAATTTACTTTTTATAATAGGCTATCATTAAATGTTCAACATTGTTGTTAGGCCTCACTTAAATCTGCTATCACAAGAACTATATCATACATAGGAGGGAAGGTTATGAATCCTAAAGAGGTTATACAAAATATCCTTCATTAACTTTTTGATCCCAACCTTTATAACCTGTTCTCATGACCAGGTAACTGATAACCTTGCTCCGGGTTACTCGTAACCTAGTTCAGGTTAGCAAGATCTTGTTAATTTGGTTGAACTTGTAAGATATTGATTAGACATTTTCCATGAAATAGTATATCTACCTTTCTCTCTTGTAGATCTAAAGAACCGATGCTTCCACAGTGAAGAAAAATTAATGAAATGAAGATTGAAACCCATAAATTTTGAAATTACACTCCAAGAAAGCAAGTCTGTATGAATCAAACATAGGAACCTCAAACCAAACTCAACCACAAAAATGTATATGTCGAAGAAATACAAAAAATCTACAAGATATTTAAGATGTGACAATCAAAGATTGAAAAACATGAGATCACTGTCAACTAGACAAGATTATTAACTGTTGTGAACCAAAATAAAATTGCTAATAGACACAAACGAAAGAACTAGTTTAATATATGTATATTAAACTTCATTCTGGGAGTCCAATAAGTACTTTTGTATATATATAACTGCAAATGTAGTCTGAGTATGAGAATATAGTATGAACGGCCAGTAATACTACTAAATCATCAAATGCTCATAACACATAATAAAATGTAGTCTGAGTGTTAGAATGTAGTATGAGTGGGTGCCAATTGGATTCGTGTAAGCTGCTAATTCATGAAGGAATTCCTAAATAGGTAGTAGGAAAATGCTCCTTTCAGTTGAGCCCATCAGCTAAAGCATCATGAAGAGAATCATCATTCCTCATGAGAATGGATGTTTTGGAATTGTTAAGAGTATTAGTCTATTAGTACTAGTATATATGCACGTGTGTTGCACGTAATGTAACTGTTTTTTAATTAATTTTTTTGTACTTGGGAAGAGCAAAAGGCACCAAGTGCAAACGACATTTCCCTTTAAAAAAAATTCTATAGGTAATTACCTACCTACCCTCATTAAATTTAATGTACAATTTTAATTAGTAAAGATGGATAATGACAAATTTGGAAGAAGACAAATTTACGATGAAGTCAACTTTTCTTATTATATAGGAGTATAGATATGGGTTTTAGTCTCACAAAGGGTAGAACCAATAAGGAGAGTCTAACTCTTTCCTATATACATGTACTCACTTATATCAATGAAATAATCCTATATTTTCTCACACATAGTATCAGAGCCATACCCATTTCTTTCCCAAACCCTAACCCTACCCCTCTCCATCAGCGCCACAGCAACCCCCTCCATCGTTGCCCGTTGTCCGCGGCCCCGCCTGTATATAGCCCTACAGCCGCTCGACCCCGTTCCACTCCAGTCTCTACCTCCAACGCTACCTCCAGTGTCGACTCAAATCCCTACCTCCAGTGCCTGACACCAGTCCCTACCTCCACAGCCAACTCCAGTCCCCACCTCCAGTGCCCGGCCCCGTCCCCCTACCCGATCCAAAAACTCTAACAGCTTCATGGCCGCCTCCTTCTCAATGCCAAACCCTAACCCTAGCCCACTCCAAATTGGCAAAACTATGGGTCCTAAACCTTAGCCGCACCTCCTTGATATATATATATATATATATATATATATATATATATATATATATATGGAATAAAAAAAAAATATATATATATATATATATATATATGGAATAAAAGATATGAGCAAAAGAAAAAAAATCGTCGGAGTTGAGATCTTTAGAGGGTAAAATATGATAGTTTGCGTGAACCTCTGAACCTCGACAACGAAATCAGGAGATTAACAGAAAACAACCTAGGTTTGCGTTGTAGTGCCTCGCCCCGCTCAGTTCATCAGGATGAATCGAAACGCAACAACATTTGGACTTGGCAACACAATGGCTTGCTCGAAGACCTGCTCGGTCGAGGCAACTCCTCGCTAAGATGGATGACTGATGAAATTACCTCAGCTTTGCCTTCACACTTATTAAATAGATGTTTTTAATTACACTGAGTAGGTATGCTAATAAAAGAGACGAACCCACATAGCTAAAGGAAATAATCCCGCTCTGAGTCAGATTATGTAGAACATGAAAGATTGAACTTGATGCCTAGATTTGCACTTCACGTTGGGTTTTCAAAGTTGGAACTCGATCTTTCCATCCTATGGTTTGGGTCAAGTGAGAAGTTTTATGTTGGCACATAGACTCGACTTACTGCCATAGTCTATAGGTTCCCATGGCTTTAATGCACGTTCCCACGATCGCAATGCTAGTTATAGCATGCACGTGCAGGGTTTCAAAGCTTGTCATATAGCGTATGACTTGGTTAATGGAACGGCACGGATTACAGTTGGTTCAAGTTAAGCACAAGGGCTATCGAGTAGCCGCTCCTGAGTTTGATTCGAAGATGAAAGTAAGGAAATATGAAAAAGTTTCTGGGTCTGTAGGTCGCAGACGCAGGCCCTGGTAAAGGGCGTTGTGGAAAGGAAAGATAGCTATGGAACTACTGAGAAGAGTAATGACTGCGTAGGATGGTAAGTTAAGTCGAGTCATGTATGGTCATGGACAACTTGTACACAAGGGTGAGGGTTTCTCGAACGGCAACCTGGGACCACATGACCGATCCGACCTAGGAGGAATGCTGGTTAGCCGTGTTGGTATGCAACACAGGTGATTCGAGGACTTCAGAGGGGCTAGCTACCGCGCTGCAAGGGTCTTGTCTACACCAAGCTATAGTCCAAGATATCTAGACTTGCTACTGATTTTTCATATAGATTGAGTCGACATATTTGCGGCAATCCGCATGTATGCCATAGGATTGAGTCGAGAAGTGTACGCACGGAACAAATGAGTCAAGGGAGGCATGCACGTTATGTAAACACAATTATATAGCCTAAGATTTGGCTATAGCAGAGACACGTGCTTCGGCACGAGATATTGTATTATGGTCTAGTAATTCGACACAGAGTCTAATAATAAACTGTATTATTTTGTGCTGAAATAGGAAAGGCCGAAAGGTATGTATGGGTAAGTTGATACTGTTGAATAGCACGATTTTGGTTCACCAATGTGTATTATGGCACGTTCACTATGTTGCGACACAAGAGAGGCATGACCATGATGTTGTTACATAATGGACAAGTTTACACTGAGTTGCGAGGCACGACCTCGATGTTGAAACTTAGATGGGTTTTATAGCACGGTTTCAATGTTGCAACATGAAGCAGTTCTGTAGTATATGGCTTGAACTGATCCTAAGGTAAGATTAGAAAGATATCTAAAATCGCAGTCACACTCCCTAAAATAATGTGTTGGTTTTGTATGGGTGGGCAAGAGGCTCACTTACCAGTACGGTTGTGTACCGACACCCCCACCAGTTTGCTTGTGCAGGTTTAGATACTTGCTCATCGAGGTGGAGCTTACTTGGACGCAACGAGGCATGGAGTTCCTTTGCGTCACGAGGCATGCGGTCGCGTTGGAGACTTCACCTATACGAGACATAATGTATGGACATCGCTTTCTTCAGTTGTAAGCCTTCAAGCATGATATCATTGTATTGAGAAAGAGAGAGAGAGAGAGAGTAGAGTGACTTGTAATTAGAGAGAAAGTGAGCATGAGTGCTTGTGATCTTGGCTTCGAGCCGTTGTAACCTTTCGTTTCAATAACAACAAAGAGATTTCTTCTGTATAACTTGTGTTCATTCAACTTTTCTGCATTGGAACTTCTGTGTGACGACCCCGGCCGTCGCTAAGCTGCATAATCGACCGTTATAAAAATCGTCTTGCACGAGCACAACTTAGGCTTGCGCGGTAATAATTCATGCGAGGACGATCTGTTTTATGGAATCGGGGCGTGGCATGCGTGAATCCCTGTCATAGCTTATGTGATCCACATTCGATCTCTGCCAACATTGTACGAGCCAATTTTGGCAACATTAATCGTGCATTGGCAAGGTTGATACGAATATCGGGTCGGGATGATCGACGATAGTCGAATCAAGGACCAATATTATGGCGAGTAGCAATGCTGACAATACTAGTATCGAAAATGCAAACGGGGACACCGGGCACTGGTACAACAATTTTATCAATTTGACATTGATCGATAGTTGGATGGTCCTGATGGTTACTTTCCATGGTAAAAGAAGGTCGATAAGACGTTTCGAGAATGTGGTTGTCCAATCATCTGACTAATAACCCCCAGCAGTGGATGATTCGATATACGATGAGTGGAATACAGACAATAATAGACTATTCACACAATTGATGAATTCAATGGAACCATCAGCTGAGGAAATAGTTCAAAATACGGACTCAATAAAAGAGTTATGGGAGATCCTAACGATTGCGTTTGATGGAAAACAGAATTTGTCTCGCATCTGTGACTTGATTGTTGGCATCTACCATGTCGTTACCCAGTTTGGCATATGCCAATCAAAGAAGAATCATTCAGTATTTTACGGACAGACATCAGCTGGACGGATACTGCTTGTGTCTATGTTAATGATATTGTGGTTACGGGAGACGACAGTACGGGTATTGCAAGGCTGAAAACGTTTTTAAGGGAGCAATTTCAGACCAAAGATATGAGAGCACTGAAGTATTTCTTGGGTATTGAAGTCATAAAGGGAAAGCACAACCTTGTAATTTTTATGCCCCGATTTCGTAGAGTCATATAATCACATATTTATCTCTTGGAATCGATCGTCCTCGCTTGGGCGTGATGTCGTACAAGTCTGGTATTACACTTGTACAAGGCAACGACGGTGCATAATCGCTATTCTTTAAATAGGAACGTATTGCAGCGGCAGAAGCAAACAAATTAAAGTTAACGAGGACATTTTTTCTTATGGAATAAGAACACATCATTTCTTACAGTAGTGAAAATAAGAGAATAACTTGGAGTCACACAAAAGTATATAAACTGAATTCTCTTTATTGATAATTGAAGAAGAGTACAAAACTTGTATTGAAGTACAATGCTTACAACACATCTCACTTTACATTGTAAGCCAAGTCGGTATCGAGTTGTAATTCAATGTATCAATGAAAATATATGCTTGACATTCTAACTAAAACAAGAATGATGCAAACTAAGGGATCAACCTCATCCATGGATCCATGGATAAAGTTACTCCCTGATGAGGGGATATTGATGACCAATCCTGATCAGTATCATCAGTTGGTTTGAAAACCCAAATACTTGGCTATTATGACTCGCCCAAACATCTCCTTTGCTATAAATATCGCAAGTAGTTTTATGGCTTCTCCACGAGTCGCACAGGCAGGCAGTTCTTAAGATCTTGCGCTATCTAGCCTAGAATCCGAGAAAAGAAATTCGGGTGAAGAATCAGGGGCATACTCATCTTGAGTGCTTTACAAATGCTAACTTGGGTGCAAGTCTTACAAAATGACTATCTACATTTCGCTATTCAGTATATATTGGCGAGAACTTAGTGTCGTGGCAGAGCAAGAAGCTGAGTGTAGTCTTACAATCGAGTTCAGAAACAAAATACGAAGCTATTGTTCATGGCACAACAAAGGTGTTATATCTGCAGCATCTTCTAAAGGAGCTGGAAGAAGAAGCAGGATTAAAAGCAGTAGACGTGTGTGATAACCAGTCAGCTATCCATATTGCTACTAATCCCGTATTTTATTGAAGGACAAAACATTTTGAGATTGACAACCACTTCGTCCATGATGAATACCAAAAGGGGGTGATAATATTTTACCACGTTAGAACGACAATCAGATAGCTAATATCTTTACAAAGTTGTTTTTAGTCCCTCGTGTTTATTTTCTTTGTAACAAGCTGGACATGATTGATATCTATGCTCTTGAGGGAGGGTGTTAAGAGTATTAGTTGTGTTAAGTATTAGTCTACAGTATTTGGGCTTTAGTTCCACATTGGATAAAACCAATAAGGAGAGGCTGACTCTCTTCTATATATATGTACTCACTCATATAAATGAAATCATCATATTATTCTTTTCTACTGGAATAATTAACTTTCAGGCCCGATGCAAGTCCACTAATATAGTTTGCAGTATCGGCCGATACTGATCTGATACAGCCGATATAAATACGATTTGGCTTGTCCTGATCTGATACCCACCGATATCCAATACTGACCGATACCAAATTTGGGGGTCTCTTCCAGCCAATTCGGCAAAAAAATTGAACGAAAAAATCCATCAACAAGGGTGCAAAAACATATTAAGGTTGTAAAAACATAGTAAGGTTGTAAAAACAAGTAAAAGAATAAAACTTACCTATCACTTCTAAATTAATCGTCAAGGGTGACTATTATTCCATTAAATTCAGAGCTACTAAGAGACAGTACTAAAAATACTGAAAATTATGTCTAGATGTATAAAAATATATTTTCTAAAATATTAATCATTTGATAATAATAATTTGTTTTTTGATACCAAAAAGTCCGATACTTCGATCCGAAATCGCCGATACTGCTGATACCGATCTAGATGCTCACAGTCCGATACCGATTTCGATACTGATATTGCGAACCCCCTTACACGAGCAAAATAAATTCTAGACAGTCAATTTGGGTAAAAGACAACTGACAAAAGATAATTGTGCCATTTGCATAGTGCAAGTTAAGAACTTCTCCATTAACAATTTAACACCGTTAGTCTAGAATGTCAATTTCGGTGAGGGAAAGCATTAGTCTTAACATTTGTAAGGATCTTCCAAAGAATATCTGTGATAATAATAACTAGAAGAGTAGAAAGAGAGGATCACCTTGGCTCAATGCCCTTCTAACAAGACTGCAGTTTCCTTTAATCCCGGTAACTAGTAAAAGAGTAAGAACTCTATTTTAGTCCAATCTCCTTGCTATTAGAACCTCATCAAAGAAATCCCAACCGAATCAAATGCTTTTTCTTAGAAGAACTCCCTAATTTCCGCTCTTATGAAAATCGTCAATAACCTCCTGAGCAGTTGTTACACAATCTAAGATGGACCTTCCTTTGATGAAAATTGTTTGAAATTTGTCAACCAATATATTGATTTTAGGAGAGAGTCTACTAGCCAGAACTTAAGTGACAATTTTATAGATGTAGCTCAACAAATTGATAGGCATGAATTGATTGACAGTGTTAGCACCCTCTATCTTTGGTATCAATGCGATAAGAGCATCGCTAATTCTACCGATATCAGCCTTCCCCTCTTAGAGCTCATCAAAATTTTGTTGAAATGGGCTTCAAAAGCTCTTGTAATATCCTCCTGGTTATTTCCTGACTGTCAACATTGATCGTTATGATTTTATTGAATCTTCTTCAGCTACCAACTCAAGCTCAGCAAGTTCTTCATGAGGATATTCAGGGTCACTGGACCCGAAAAGGGACTTCGCCTTTTTTTTCCTATTTCATTTTGTTAATTTGTATCATGTAATATAGCTTGTAGGGGTATGGACCATAACTCTTTGATGTATGGGGAATGGGCTACCTCCCACTTTCTCTAATTTATCTATATTTTGAAGCTTGATCTGATTTATCCACTTTCCACTGTGAACCTGCCAAAGAAAGTAGGCCGACATATTAGAGGGACACTCGGGTCATGGATGAAAGCAGGGGTGGACGCAACAATTTAAACTAGAGGGTCAACCTCAAATGTAAAGAAAGTTCAAAATTTTTCTAAATAAAGTTCGCAGGAGGAAAAAATATAAAATTGATGAAATTTATGAAGGATAAAGTAAAATATGATGTAAATATGTATATAGAAATTTAAAATTACAAATTTCGGAGAGGACTAAACATAAATTTGATGAAGAAAATTTAATAATAACAAGAACATTTAATTTGGAAGCAAAAATTCACCGGGGGCAACTGCCCCCACTCGCCCCCCATGTAGGTCCGTCCTGGATGAAAGAGATATCCGGTACCACTCCATTGGCAATAGAGTGAAAAAGGAGGAGTTATTATCACCTTCCTTTTAACTACCGAATGCTTGATCTCTGCTGCCATAAGATTTCTTCTTTGACTTGGATTTTGGCTAATTCTGCTTCTAATTCAACCCTCTTAATCTTTTTCTTTTCTGAGGTATACAATCTCTTTCTTCAGCAATATCCATAGTTCTTTTATAAAGGATGGAGAGCTTTTGTTTCAAAATGTTACCAAAGTAATTTGTTATTCCCTTCAATGCAATTCCTACAAATGTATCTTAATTTCTTGATCAAGGAGGTTACCTATTATTATCTCCACTACATTCAGCCTACCAAGTGGCTGTAAGACTAGAGAAGTTCTCATCTTGAAGCCAAACTTTTTCAAATATGAAAACCTTATATTTTGGGTTCCCCTTCCTAATAGAGTGGACAACTTGACAATGGTCGGAGATGACAATTGGGAAGCCAGTGTAAATCGTAAGAGGGAAGCAATTCTCCTATGAAATAGAAAAAATAAGAAGAAATATATCCAGCTTCACTATCACAGGATTATCCCTCTTGCAGCCGGGCTGCAAATGAGCCAAGCCGAGCCAAGCTTTTGTAAGCTTGAGCTTGACTTGACTAGAATTAATCGAGCTCGAGCTCAAGCTTGATAAATTTTTTAGTTTAGATCTTGAGCTTGGCTCGAGCTTGTTTATATTAAGCTTGAGCTTGGCTTGGTTTGAGCTCGAGCTTGGCTTGATAAGCAAGCTTGATTCAAGCTTGATGAACAAGCTCGATAAGCTCAAAATCAAGCTCGTTAAGCTTGATTTCAAGCTTAACGAGCTCGATTTCAAGCTAGTTAGGTTTGAATTCAAGTACCTATAATATTAACAATTATTTATAAAATTTAATTAAAAAAGTTCCTTAATAATAGCAGAGTAAGTACGAGTATTAGTAGCGCATAGCAAAAATGCGTTCCTCGTCATTAATAAGAATCAATCAAATCTCCCCAAGTAGGATTCGAACCTATACCCACTATTGTAGAATATTCATGCGGCACCTTTCCAGACTTTGCCCGTGTGATACATGTTCCTTCTATTTTCCCAAGTAAAGTCCTTCGCATGGCAATACCTATTGTATCGGCTTGACCTTTCATAAGGTCTGTTAGGATGCCTCAGCTACATACATCACTGCACTTCCAGTTGACACCTATCATAATGATAAACGGCTCGTCTCTCCGTGACCTTATCTTGGATTCTCAATACTTCTGTCGCTCCATCCCCGCAGGGATAAAGAATCCGTCGCTGTCTCGGCTGTGCTATAGAAGGCTCTGGGGATGCACACAACCATATTGTTATACAAGCATATATAAAATTAGAATTCAACAAAGAACAAAGAGCTTCTGAACAAGCTCCTAAACGAGCTTCTAAACGAGCCAACTCACAAGCTCATAAACGAGCCTGCTCACGAGCTCAACGAGCCGAGTACTTCTAAGCTTGAGCTTGGCTCGGTTATTAAACGAGCTCGAAAATGAAGCTTAAGCTCAGCTTGTTTACTAGACAAACCGAGCTCAAACGAGCTTTTATCGAGCCGAGCTTCGAGCAGCTCGCGAACAGCTTGGCTCATTTGCAGCCCTTGACCAAGTGAAGCTTCTTCCATTTAGGCCATGTTTGGTTCACGTATTTAAGAAATCATGAAAGGAAAGTTGTTCCTTTGTAGCCACAAACTTGAGAAGTATTTTTCTCTTCTCATAACCTAAGGGATTGATTTTTCCTTCTCCTTTTCCAGCATTTATTACGAAATTAGGACCACAATAGCCCTACTCAAATGTTTTATTGTCTATTTTAGCCATTACTTTGGTATTTATATTTAGAACATTGATTTTTTTTTTTTTTCCTTTCTTGCACCAGCCAAACATTGGAATGAAAATCAAATAGTCTTTCTAGAATGCTTTCCTTGTTTTACCAAACACAGAAAAAAAAATCTGACATGAATTCTAATTTTCATCCCCACGGAAAAGACAAGGGAATTGATTTCCCTTCCGTGAACGAAACTAGGCCTTAAAGGAAGGTCAAAGAGGCTGCCCCCGAAAAACTGATTGAATTTAAAAGAAGAAGAAGATCAATCTGATTGGTTTCATGTCCCCATCTTCTCGCTTCTAAATCTAGTAACAATAAAATCACCACCAATCCACCATGGACCATCCGCTGTGTTAGATAAAGCCTCAACCTTCGTCAGGTCTGATGAAGAAGAGGCTGAAGTCGCATCCTTCCTCTTTTCAAGGCTTTGGATTTTCTTAAAATTTTCAATCATTTCAATACTGGTTGCAAATGTAGCAAGTTCAACAGCACTATAATGAACATCTAGTTCGTTATCAATGAGTACCAAAGCTTTAATATCATTATTGAGAGCAACAGAAGAAGTGCCAACATCCATGTCCAGAGATGTCTTTAGAATTTCTTCAACATTTTGTGTTCAGACCTCATCAAGAGATGTATCTTGGGTTCCTACACACCATTTTGGGTTTGGACCTCGGCTGATAACATGCAGAGCCCTCCTCTGTTGATCAATGATAGGCTCTTTATTTGTTCCTTGCTTGGCCTTATAATGGGTCTCCATTGTAGTTTTTTTTGTTCTTTCTTGCAACAACTGAACCAATGTTTCTTCTGGCTTCCAAAATAGAATCACGAAGAACATTCATTGCTTCTTTGGCAGCCTTGACACCAGCCATTCGTCTTGTTGTTAAAGGACCCTTTGGGTGGTAATGTTTACCAAGAACAGAAATTTTGATGAAAGGAACCCTTCCCTTGAGCAAAAGCCGGTAAGTACGGAGTATGGCATGCTCCTTGTCACGGACTTGGTGTTTTTGCCTACACCTCGATCTAGGGATCATCATTAGACCCGAAGCCCATGGGCGCCCGAAAAGTCCGCCTGGTTCGATGGGCCAAAGCCCGATACAGTCCGGTCATTAGGGTAGCCCGACCCGGTCCATATTAGTACATGACAAGGCTTGGGCTAAACATCTGCCCGCACGAGCTCGGCCCAAGGCCTTCCCGATACAAGCCCGTCCGAGCCCAACCCTAAAATCTCGTCCAAATCCGGCCCGAAAAGTCCGATACATTCCTAATTATAGGGTACATATTTCAATTTAATTTGGAAGATGTTACAACTTATAAGTAATATGATGTTCTAATTACCAATATTAGTAAGCTTGTACTCCGATACATTTGTTTGTTTTTTTTTGCAAATTTGTAGGGTTTTGTTTGATCATGCTTACTTGTGGGATGTACTATTGTTCCTGTAGCTTGTATTTTCCTGAATTTACATTAGCATTGGTTCTATGCCAAACGCCATTTATGTGCTTTTGAACATTCAACATCTTGATTAAGGGTGTGCTTTTGCACATTCTGACTAAGGAATCCTAGGTTTTGTGGACATTCAACGTCTTACTTAAGCGTGTGCTTGTGAACATATGTATTAGTTACGCCCGAGAAGGCCCATTTGGGCTTTTTTTATAGGACTAGTCCGGTCCGATCCGACTTGGCCCGAAAAGTCTGAGCCATGTGGGCGGGCTTGGGCTTCATATAGATAATAATTAATCCTGACTCGGCCCGGCCCGAATTTCTCTAGGGCCAAAAAAGACCGGCCCATGCTCGGTCTGAGCCCGTACTTTATGAGCCTCGGTGGCCCGGCCCGACCCAATGCTGATCCCTACAACGAATTTCCTCCTAGAAGATCCATGCAAGCCTTTTCCAAACGCTTAGCTAGATCGTAAGACAAGAATAAGAAAATGTGGAGCAAAATAGAGATATTGTAATGTTGAACAGTTTACTATACTAGAGAGAGTTTACAATTTCTTGGACAGTGAGAAACAAATGAGGCACCCCCAACCTTTGTGTAGCCTCAATGGCTCTACATGAAAGGCTAAGATTATGCCATATGTCGACCATCCAATAGTTGAAACTTTCTAGAAGCAAGATATTTAAAATATTTTTTAATAAAATATTTACATAATAGACATCTAGAAATGGTAGGAATGCCCATGAAGGTTCTAGATGCAAAGAATATTCAAGAGTAATATCAGAGAAATTTTGCCAAAACTCTATACAATTCTAGACTATTCTTGAGGCTCCCTCAGATAACCCCTTGTCTAGATAGGCTTTTGCAAAACCGACTAGGTGGAGAAGAAAATCTTGGACGTGACATTCTCTCCTACATGTTTCATCGACGTCCTCATCGACGGATGCACCAAGTCTCCTAATGGCTTCCACTCCCCTAAATCATGGTTGATGCGTGTCATGTCTTTTTTCCCCTTCTTGTGAGGTCTTCATGTCACGACTCGTACCCTGTTTAGGGGCACGAGGACGCGGGTATGTCCAGCCTACGCCGCAGTGTCGACGGTAGAACACTGTATAGGTCATCTACAATATCTATCATCTAACAATATGAAGTATAAACCTGTCATCTTCGCACAGAGGAATACTATGACTTATAAATTATATAATCTCAATCACAAGTCCAAAGGAAGATAAAGCAAGATATTGGAAATGAAGATAAAGGAGGATAAACTGAATAAATAGTAAAGTCGTTACAACAAATGAGTCTAGATGTCTATCACAAATAAATACATATCCTGAATATAACAATAAGTCTCAAACCACATTCGGAACAATCCGATACAAAATGAAACAATAGGACACTAAACTACTTCTAAGGCACTCTCTACTGGGCAGGATCCTCCTCAGACTCCTGTGTGCAACCCTCGTATGCTCCCTGCTTATAGTCGGTAGGACAATCATCTAAACCATCGAAAAAATATTATTCAGTCAAGATTGGAATAAAGTACAACTCAAATAGCAGTTCCAGTTAATTGACAAGCACTATGAAAATGTAATAATAATAAAATACTTGATGAACAGTTTATAAAAACAAGGTACAATAAAGAGACAAGTGAATATAGAGCAATAGATGTATAGGGAGAACATGTGAAATATAAAAACAGACATATATGTAATAAAAGTGAAACCTGTCATGCAAGGTATACAACGAACAAGTCTAGAATATCTGTGTTTAAACCAATATTTTGAAATACCAAGTTGA
>JANAVB010042015.1:5328900-5338900 GCA_029216955.1 Iris pallida
ACGACGGTCATGCGCCGTCGTGCGACGAAGACCGGGGGGAAGGCAGAAGGTGGTCAGGGTCATATTCAGGATCGGTACCCGACTGACAGTCGTCAGAATGGATCAGGGGCGTGGACCTTGGCTCGTGGCCCGGTGGGGTCCGCGGGGAGATCGGTGGGCTGGCGGCCTAAGGCGACCGCGACAGACAAATAGAAGGGTAAGGTGGTGGATCCCGGTGCTCCGAGATCTAATCCATCCAGGCCGGAGGTTGCGTCCAGGCCACATAGGGCGACTACTCAGCCGGATTGACAATCCTGGACAGAGATCTGCAATCCTGTGTGGCCGAAAAGCCCCACATCGATGGAGTATGTTCCGCCGATCAAGGCGGGGAGGGGTTTTCCGGCCTCATTCCCCGCAGAGGAGATTGAGAAGGTGTCAGCCTATTGGGAGAATACCCTTGTCCTATATGTCCTTGGCAACAAGCCTTTCTACGGACAGATTCGGGGGTATGCAGCTCGTGTCTGGCAGCCTAAGGGGAGTATGGAGTTTTTTGCCCGTGAGAACGGTTTCTAATATGTGAAGTTTGGACTCGCAGAGGATGTCGCTAGGATACTCCAAGGCGGCCCCTGGACGTTTGACGGTAGGCTTATCATTCTTAAGGAATGGACTCCGGAGCTTCGCTGTGAGCGGAAAGTTCTGAATGCCATCCCTGTATGGATTCGCTTCCCTGAGTTCCCTATCCGGTTTTGGAGTATTCCTTTGCTGATGCGACTGGCGAGCTTGGTGGGCACCCCGATCAAGGCAGACGAAGCCACTGCATTTCGGTCGAGGTTAATGTACGCCAGGATTTTTGTGGAGATCCGCGCTGGAGGGAGTTACCGAAGTTGGTGGAATATGAGATTCCGTCTGGAGAAGTGCTTACCCAGAAGGTGGAATACGAATGGGTCCCCCCTACCTGTTCACGGTGTTTCTGCTTCGGGCATCTGGCCAGTGCTTGTTCGGTGGCCGGACATCATGTGGAGCCTACTGTCCCCCTGAGTAAGACTCTAAACTCTCCATGTGACATGGATTTCAGAGTTGACAGCGGAGAGGAGGCCTTGGTGGGCGAGGATACTCTTCCAGTGAGTGAGGGCGGGACGAGCCTCATTGTCTCTACCCAGTTGGCTCCTACGAGTGGGGCGTTGCCCACTTCCCAGGGCCAGAGTAGTATTATTACGAGAGGCATGGCGGCGTCGGGGATCGTGGTGTGAGGGGATGGAGGTTCGGCTGAGGGGTAGGTTTACTACAGGAAGAGACGTGCTGTCGGGCCGTTGAGAGACGGCCCCTCCAGGGAGGGGATGCATCCCTCTGACAGAGAGGAGGCTGTGTGTGTTGACAATCCTTCCTGGGCGTTGGTTCTCTCTCAGACCATCCCACAGCAGACCATACCGACTGGGATGGAGGAGGATCTTTTAGCGACGGATGCGGCACTTTCCCCAGGTGCCGATCCGGGTGTTTTCTCAAGGGACCCTTCCTCTAATTAATTAATGGCTATTATAGCCTGGAATGTGAGGGAAGCGTGTTCGCTAAAGAGGTGGAGAGAGATTTGTGGGGTGCTTCTCAGAGAAAAATGTGATATCTCTGTTCTTTTAGAAACTAAGATTAAAGGTGAAAAGATTCTTGCTCGTATGACCCCATCTCATTGGGCCCAACTGTATGTAGTGCCCCGTCCTGTAAAGTTAATCGGTGAAATCGAAACGCCGACGGCGTTGGAAAATAGCCTTGCAACGGCTGCTCAAAGGATCGCTCGTCCGAGGCGAATCCTCGCACATGTGGGGTAGTTTCGGTGAACTTGCCTCATCTTAGCCTTCACTTAATAACGCGCATGATTCCAACTTGCACTGGTAGGCTAATCTAAAAGCTACGCACCAACATAGCTAAGGGAATAATACCGTCGGGTCGAAATGTCTAGAACATGGAAAAAGGTCCCACGGTCTTCATAGAAGTCGGCTCAGCGTGCTTTCAAATGACACTCGATCCTTCGATCCCGTGGCTTGGGAGAAGGACGTTGGCTTAAGTTGCTAAGTTGCCCCGATAATTAAAATAGCCTAAGTCATAGGCGTCGCCTGCGTGAATGCTTGCTAAAGCATGCACGGTCCCGTCATGTTGCCCCGACACTCAAATCAGCCTAAGTCATAGGCGTCGCCCACATGAATGCTTAACAAAGCATGCACGGTCCTATCCCGCAAGGCTTGGCATAGCCTTTGTACGTCCCGTAAGTTAAGTCGTCTTGCACGGCTCGTTGGCTAAGTCTAGGCACGAACTTTGTTGTTCAAGTCAACCCCGTGCATAGCACGTTCCCTCAACGCGGAGCTCGACGTAGCCCTCGCTCGTCGAGTCGTTGTCTGAATAAGTTAGACAAGTGTTGTGCTGGGCTATCAAGCCATTTCTAGCACTGTCCCGCTCTATCTGCGGTTGTCAAGTTGCGTAGTCCCTTAAGAACAAGGCTCGTGGTATAAGTCTATGACTTGAGCGTTAGCGTCGCCTATAGAACCAGGCCTGTCTAAGGCACGAGTTACGGTCGTTTTAGTGAAAAGCTTGCCACGAACAAAGAAAGTCCATGCGACTTGTTGTCGCCGAGATCGGTCCCGCTACTTGGGAGTCTTGCCATGTCTTGATATGTCCCGCACACGAGATTGGTCCCGCGGCTTGGGAGTCTCGTAAGTCTTGATAGAAAGAAGGAAAAGCATGTTCATGTTAAGGAAAGACTGGTAGATCGAGTTTAGACTTGCATGGTCATTGGACAACTTGTCGACAAGGTGAAGTCTTCTCAAGTGATCACCGGGGCGCCGGGATCATTCGGCCCGGGGGAAGCAAGTTGTGGCTCAAAGTAGGATGCTGGATAACCGCATGGGAGACTTCGGCGCCTCCGGGCTAGCTACCCGTGTAGGGACGAGACCGATATCCCACGAGCCAGTCCAAGATAGCTTGAAATTGCTAGTGACCACTCATGTAGATGTGTCGGCAATAGCGGCACATCGCGTGTATGCCTTTGGATTTGGGTCTAGAGCTTGAATGCAAGTCTAATCGGTAACACAAGGTCTGGACCTAAGACTGGGCTGCAGCATAGACACCGTGCTTGGCACGATAGATTGGCGTCGGGATGTCCATGAGATCGATGCTAGGTTTGGCAAGTCTTGTCTAAGTTGGTTCATGAGTCGAACAGGAAATGCCGTAAGGCGGTACATGGCTAAGTCTTGATAAGTTGGAAGGCACGGCCTCAACTTCATGGCACGAACAAGTCTAAGCAAGGTCTAGAGGCACAACCTGCATGAGTCGTCCCGTTGCCGTCCTTGGCACTTGAATCGTTGGCACGAGGATTAGTCTTGAGGCACTTGAGTTCAAGTAAAGGTCTTGGCACGGCCGAGTTCGCGTAAGTTGCTCCTCGGCATAGCGTTGATCTTGAATATGTCTAAGTTACGAATAGAATGTGGCACGACCCTGCCGTCCCGAGTTCAAGTTTGGTCAAGTACCTAAGCGATGAGGCACTGCCTCGATCGAAACACACGTTGGCATTATAGCACGACCTCGTCGTTGCACGACCTTGTCGCTGCATCGCTAATTATAGACCGAGACGTCTTGTTTAAAATGCATCCTAAGGCAAGACTAGAAGGACAATTGAAAGGGTTTAAGCTGCACAAAGTAAATGAAATATGTCGGTTATGTATGGGTGGGCGAGAAGCTCACTCCACCAGTACAGTGGTACTGACACCCACACAGTATTTTATGTGCAGGCACAGGTAGAAGCTCGTGGCGTGGAGCTCGCTTGGATGCGTCGAGGCACGGAGTTCCTTGGCGAGTCGAAGCATCCGGCCGCGTGATCTGAAGACTTATACAGGGCATAATGTATGGACATCGTCTTCCGAAGCTTCCGCTGACTCAAGCATTGTAATCAAGAGAGAGAGCAGAGAGTGACTTTGTAAACGAGAGAAAAGTGAGCACGAGAGACTTGTAATTTGGCCTTGCGCCCACAATTGTAATCTTGTGTTCAATATCAATAAAAGAGCTTCTTTTAAATGACTTGTGTTCACGTGTTCTTCTTTAAATTCTGCTGCAATGTATTCAATGTTTCTGCTTGGGACTTCTGTGCGACGACCCCGTCGCCGCCGATGTAATCGGCCGTTATGGAACTGCCTTGCACGAGCGCAATCTAGGCTCGTGCGGCATCACGCCTTAGCGAGGACGATCGCTCCTACGGGAGTGGGGCGTGACATAATGTTATCAGAGCATGGCTTTACGTCCTTGGACTTCAAGTTGAATTTCTCAGTTTTGAAAGCTCGTCGTTGGAAAATAAGTGTGCGCTCTCTCTCGATTGTCCCTCGGCATGTCCATACAATAAGTCTAAATAATTTTCAAAAGCTCGTACAAGCGTTCGACCAAACGCATCGGTTGGCTATCGCCGAATGCATCGGTTGGCCTTTGTGCCGAACGATGTTAAACTTGACTCGATAGAGAACACATGCTAAGTTAACATGTCTCATACGTGCCTAACTAGTCCCACATCGACCTTAGCAATTGAGCGTGCAAACTCGAATATAGTCCGCACGGGATAGCCATGCGCACGGCCTTTTGGCTAAGTTGCATCGCGTATCGCGCACCTCGACTTTTGGTGCAAACGAGTTGCGAAGGATATCAAGTACCGCTCGGCCAGGAACGAAGCTACACTTAGAGTGTCTATCGATAGGAACGCTATCGAGTTAACGCTTAGGCATACACGAAAGATTGACTTGGATTTTGAGGAAATAGTACGAACGACTTAGCGCGTCGATACGACGTGAGCGATTACGCTAGAGATTCGTCGAACGAATCCGAAGGATGTCTTAGCAAATGACGCAAACGTGATTATAGGCTAGATCGGATGGCTCGAATCCGAGTGGTGTATGGATTTTCTTGGAAATCATTCGAGCAAGATTGAGGATTACGAGTAACGGCGAGTATGTCGGCGAGGCGATGCGATCGTGCAAAGCCTTAGAACACGTCATGTTTAGTTGATCGTGACTTCGAATGTCCCGAACGAGCATCTCGTTCGGTCAACTTGTGAATAGGCAACGCGAGTTAGAAAACGATATCGAAATGATTTGAAATAATGAATGAAAGTGAATGGTCTTGATCGAGGAAACTTAGAGGATCGCGCGTACGATATCGAATTGATGCAAATGAAATGTGACTTGAGTTTTGAACAACGATCTTAAAACGAGCTTGAGGAATAGCGATCGAACTTGATCTTGAATATTAAGAATGGTGGAATATCCAACTCGGACGACAGCATTAACGCACGACTCAAAATTGGTTGCAAAGGAAGATCGTCAGGTTACGCATATCGTTGATGATATTGAGGCGTATCAAAGATCGACATACGGTAACTCGGGGGTACTCTAACTCAGCGAATGACGATCGTGCAAATGTCAATTGTTCCAATGGATGCTATACTCGGGATATTGAAACATGTCGAGGAAAAGATGAACTTGGCTCGAGGATTTTCTAGTTGAACGGATGACAAATGGACTATCGAACTGAGATCTTGACTTGGACGAAAATAAAATGCTTGGATTTGCTTCGTCGATAACCACAACTTCGACATTCTCGTCTTATACGAGCACAACTCCAGCCTCGCACATGCGTCACGCCGGCTAGGACGATCACTCCGCATGAGCGCTAGTATGGTGATTCATACAGCAGGAGTGATCGGCAGTACTTGCATGGCATGGCAATTTGTATGCTTCGACTTGTGGTTTGACACGAAGATGACTCGAGAATGACCTAGCATGCTTGACGATCGAATATTGAGGATTGATAGGTCCAATCTGCGTATCGAAAATGAACGAGTCTAGACTCAAACAAGAGTTACGCCCCGATGAGAATGATTATTCCGCGGGAGCGTTGCGTGGTGATTCACGAACCACCGTGGATAATCTGACTCGCGTGAGATTGGGGCACAATGTATTATCAAAGCTAGACGACCTCGTGATCGAATACATGAATTGGTTAGAATTGATGATTTGAATGGATTCAAATATGCGCAACGAATGCACGGATGCGAATAGGTGATCGTGCTCGATGTTTAGAAATCTGAGTGACGCGAGCTTGGGTAGAAAACCCCGTACTACCGACTATGGTTTGACCCTAGGATTGGGGTTAGTGTTGGCATTATTGTTGGGGAACTATGATTCCAATCCTGACATTGACTAAGCCTCGCAAAGATTGGCCTAGCGGTTAGGCGAAACGCCCCTGTTGCAAGAGTTATCAATTGAAGAATTGATCTTGAGGATTGGCATGGATGGATAGTGTGAATCACGAATGTAGGAAACCCTGCTCATGAGACTCGGCTGACATGCATATATTTCAGGGACGCCTGGGTATGTGCACGATGCGACTCGAGTGAGAATGACAAATTCTCTATCATGCGGCTTGGCTGAATGCATGTATTTTGGGGACGCCCAGAATGCGTGCACGATCCATGCTAAGTGATACGATGAGTTCAAGCAAGACTTGAAAAATAGGAGAGTGCCGAGAACTTGAAATGTTAACAAAAAGTTTGATAGTCATGAGAGCGTGGCTCGGAATTGAGGAATACGTAGGCGAAATTTTTACGATTAAGTCTTGGCCATAGAAATGATAGGATGACTTGCCTTTAGGAAAGTCTCGAGGATGAGACTTGTTCTGAGTGGTGTATGTTGTAGTGCCCCGTCCCGTAAAGTTAATCGGAGAAATCGAAACGCCGACGGTGTTGGAACTTAGCCTTGTAACGGCTGCTCAAAGGATCGCTCGTCCGAGGCGACTCCTCGCACATGTAGGGTAGTTTCGGTGAACTTGTCTCATCTTAGCCTTCACTTAATAATGTGCGTGTTTCCAACTTGCACTGGTAGGCTAATCTAAAAGCTACGCACCAACATAGCTAAGGAAATAATTCCGTCGGGTCGAAATGTCTAGTACATGGAAAAGGTCCCACGGTCTTCATAGAAGTCGGCTCAGCGTGCTTTCAAATGACACTCGATCCTTCGATCCCGTGGCTTAGGAGAAGGACGTTGGCTTAAGTTGCTAAGTTGCCCCGATACTTAAAATAGCCTAAGTCATAGGCATTGCCTGCGTGAATGCTTGCTAAAGCATGTACGGTCCCGTCATGTTGTCCCGACACTCAAATCAGCCTAAGTCATAGGCGTCGCCCACATGAATGCTTAACAAAGCATGCACGATCCTATCCCGCAAGGCTTGGCATAGCCTTTGCACGTCCCGTAAGTTAAGTCGTCTTGCACGGCTCGTTGGCTAAGTCTAGGCACGAACTTTGTTGTTCAATTCGACCCCGTGCATAGCACGTTCCCTCGACGTGGAGCTCGACGTAGCCCTCGCTCGTCGAGTCGTTGCCTGAATAAGTTAGACAAGTGTTGTGCTGGGCTATCAAGCCATTTCTAGTACTGTCCCGCTCTATCTGCGGTTGTCAAGTTGCGTAGTCCCTTAAGAACAAGGCTCGTCGTATAAGTCTATGACTTGAGCGTTAGCGTCGCCTATAGAACCAGGCCTGTCTAAGGCACGAGTTACGATCGTTTTAGTGAAAAGCTTGCCACGAACAAAGGAAGTCCATGCGATTTGTTGTCGCCGAGATCGGTCCCACTACTTGGGAGTCTCGCCATGTCTTGATATGTCCCGCACACGAGATCGGTCCCGCGGCTTGGGAGTCTCGTAAGTCTTGATAGAAAGAAGGAAAAGCATATTCATGTTAAGGAAAGACTGGTAGATCGAGTTTAGACTTGCATGGTCATTGGACAACTTGTCGACAAGGTGTAGTCTTCTCGAGTGATCACCGGGGCACCGGGATCATTCGGCCCGGGGGAAGCGAGTTCTGGCTCAAAGTAGGATGCTGGATAACCGCATGGGAGACTTCGGCGCCTCCGGGCTAGCTACCCGTGTAGGGACGAGACCGATATCCCACGAGCCAGTCCAAGATAGCTTGAAATTGCTAGTGACCACTCATGTAGATGTGTCGGCAATAGCGGCACACCGCGTGTATGCCTTTGGATTTGGGTCTAGAGCTTGAATACAAGTCTAGTCGGTAACACAAGGTCTGGGCCTAAGACTGGGCTGCAGCATAGGCACTGTGCTTGGCACGATAGATTGGCGTCGGGATGTCCATGAGATCGATGCTAGGTTTGGCAAGTCTTGTCTAAGTTGGTTCATGAGTCGAATAGGAAATGCCGTAAGGCGGTACATGGCTAAGTCTTGATAAGTTGGGAGGCACGGCCTCAACTTCATGGCACGAACAAGTCTAAGCAAGGTCTAGAGGCACAACCTGCATGAGTCGTCCCGTTGCCGTCCTTGGCACTTGAATCGTTGGCACGAGGATTAGTCTTGAGGCACTTGAGTTCAAGTAAAGGTCTTGGCACGGCCGAGTTCGCGTAAGTTGCTCCTCGGCATAGCGTTGATCTTGAATATGTCTAAGTTACGAATAGAATGTGGCACGACCCTGCCGTCCCGAGTTCAAGTTTGGTCAAGTACCTAAGCGATGAGGCACTGCCTCGATCGAAACACACGTTGGCATTATAGCACGACCTCGTCGTTGCACGACCTTGTCGCTGCATCGCTAATTATAGACCGAGACGTCTTGTTTAAAATGCATCCTAAGGCAAGACTAGAAAGACAATTGAAAGGGTTTAAGCTGCACAAAGTAAATGAAATGTGTCGGTTATGTATGGGTGGGCGAGAAGCTCACTCCACCAGTACAGTGGTACTGACACCCACACAGTGTTTCATGTGCAGGCACAGGTAGAAGCTCGTGGCACGGAGCTCGCTTGGATGCGTCGAGGCACGGAGTTCCTTGGCGAGTCGAAGCATGCGGCCGCGTGATCTGAAGACTTATACAGGGCATAATGTATGGACATCGCCTTCCGAAGCTTCCGCTGACTCAAGCATTGTAATCAAGGGAGAGAGAGAGCAGAGAGTGACTTTGTAAACGAGAGAAAAGTGAGCACGAGAGACTTGTATTTTGGCCTTGCGCCCACGATTGTAATCTTGTGTTCAATATCAATAAAAGAGCTTCTTTTAAATGACTTGTGTTCACGTGTTCTTCTTTAAATTCCGTTGCAATGTATTCAATATTTCTGCTTGGGACTTCTGTGCGACAACCCCGTCGCCGCCGATGTAATCGGCCGTTATGGAACTGCCTTGCACGAGCGCAATCTAGGCTCGTGCGGCATCACGCCTTAGCGAGGATGATCGCTCCTACGGGAGCAGGGCGTGACACTGCATAACCTGGCTCTGTGTGACATGGCCAGGATCTGGGTTCGATGGAACTCGAGGAGCTGGAATGGAGATTTGCTCTTGATGACGGAGCAGTTAATTGCTATTTTCTTCTCAAACAAGGGTGGCTTCCGGTTCTTATTGGGGGCAGTCTACAGTCACAACGACAGACGGAGGAGAGAATCCCTTTGGAGTGACATTTCTCGGGTCGCTGCCGCAGCAGATTCGGCGACCCTTCCTCTTCTAATGATCGGGGACTTCAATGCCCTTCTGTACCGAGGGGAGAAGGTGGGAGGTCGGCCAGTTCCAGACTCTATCCTATATAATTTTCAGAGATGTCTCCTCCATGCGGGGCTCCAGGGATTGTCTCGCTCTGGCTTCATCTGGACTTGGCATAACAAAGCTATTCGGTATAGGGTTGCGTGTCAGCTTGATAGAGCTCTGGGTAATGGGGAATGGTTTCGTCTTTTTCCTAACACTTCGGCGGAGGGCCTGGCTGCTGGGACGAGCGATTATTCCCCATCCGGGTTGGCTTCACTTGTCGGACTCCTGGGAAGTCCCGTCCTTTTAGGTACAACAACAGTTGGTATCTCTCGGAGGGCTACCTGGAGGTTGTCATAGAGGGGCTTGATAGTGGACATGAGGGGACCGCTCAGTTCCGATTGGTCCATCGTCTCAAGGCCACAAAGCAGGCTCTTTGGAGATGGGTGAAGGGGTTGCCGAAGACTTCTTTAGAAGATAAGGAGGTGGA